>JBBKCR010145142.1:0-19447 GCA_037577295.1 Ladigesia roloffi
CATGTGTTGTATTCATTGTTGCAAAACTTGTTCTGTATATAGTTTGTTTGTTATCGTGATCAAAACTACTGATCTGACAGCTGATGCTGTTATGTAAATAGTTTTCTATCAATTTCTGATCAATACATATCAATTGCATGCTTAAAATAACATACCTGCTAAAGCCCCGCCCATTTCACGAAAACAGACCCACTTCAGGACTAAACCCTGCCCACTTCCTGGATAGGCCCCGCCCAGTCCGAGCACAGATACAGATATAGATCATTCATCTGGTTAACAGATACAGATACAGATAATGCTGTACTCGCTCATCCCTACTAATTATAGCAGTTAGGTAATACTGGTCCTTTTTTTTTTTAGACCAAAAATACCAGAAAATAAAGTTTAGAGCTGTCTGCTGTCTCAGTCAGGCCCATCCTCTCCAGCTTATCATTCTTGTATAAATCTGAAAGAGTGGAGGCTATGGAGAAGAAAGCACTAATCTACGAATAAAACCCACCAGCCCCTGAAAGACAAGCAGTTGCTTTCTGTTCTCCTGTGAGTTTAGGAATCCCCACCCATTGTGATCAGGTACTTTGCCCCAGGTGGACCATCCAAGGTTTGGTGGTGAGGCCCGCCTCTCATAGGTGGTTGATGATCATGTCCGGCCAGCCCGGTCCCACCAACAGAAGTACTGGAAGCACTTCTGTTGGTGAAAATTCCTCTGCCAGAACCACGGCCACAGGTCACTTCTTAAAACACCCTGTGACCCTTTTTTCCCTGGATCTCCTGGCACCTTCCTAGTGATCCCATGACCAGGATTCCACAGGAAGCGAAAAAGTGTTTTACTACCGTCATGGTGCTGCATTAATAAATAATGGCCAAAGTGGGGATTCCCTCAAACCCACCAAATAGGATTCAGTGGGGTCCATTAACACTGGCGCGTCTTGGGGTTTGGCTTTGGGGCGGGGTTATTGTCTGGAGGTCTGCTCAGTCTGGCTCCCAGGTTCAGAATCAGAATCAGAATAATTTTATTTGGCCAAGTATATGTGTGTACATATACAGGGAATTTGGTTCCGGTCGATGGTATCTCTCAAGCACAGCCATAAAAACACAACAATATAAACATTCTAAATCTATATAAAATATCTAAATATTACTTTGCCACATTTTCCCATGTCCTGCTTTGTGAGGGTCCACTCCATATGCACCTAAGGTTCCTGGATGAGGCAGCAGGAAAACCATGCAGCAGCTTGCTCTGGAACAGGGTGTCGAACGTTTCAAATTAACGTTTTCTAAATTCAAAACAAGTGCGGTTCCAAATCAAAGTGGTAAAAAAACTATTTAACTATGGCATCTTCCATTGTCTACCTAAGACCATGAACCATGTGGAAGACGCCATCTTTATCTGTACAGGTGACCTAAGGATGTGTCAAAATAAAAGTTCAAGCCTGAAAGCCAGCAATTCTCAAGCAAAATAAGAGTTTAAACAAAGGAAAATGTTTACTACATTTTGGCTCCAACAATAACCTTAGTTATATTGTTATCATATTTATCTACATTTGAATTATTTAACGTGTGAGTAAATTTCATTGCCTGTTGAGACACAGACGCGGTTCTATTGTTGGATTTTTTTTCCAAAACACAAACACAAAAACACCCCAAAAAGAAGGCACGAGTGGCCAAGTCACAAGGGACTACATAAACCAGGAGTCTCATGAAGGAGGGGAATATTGAGTGTATGTGTGAGGGTTGACTGACACCAGAGCAAGAATCACTGGAACTTAAATACACAAAAGACCAATTACTTAAACTCAAAACACCTAACAGCTGAAAGAAAACGAGATGCTTGACACAAAAACACACAAATAAGCATCCAACATATATAAATTCAACAATGCCAGATCTTTATTTTAAAAAGACATTCCTCTTTGTATTTTGTTTTCCCATACCAGTGAACAGGCAGTTCTCTTTCCTTTTTTTCTCTTTTTTATTATTTTTTAACACTTTCACTTCTATACTATTTGATTAATTTGGCTTTGATTAATTTACACTTTCTGTACCATTTAATAATAAAATGTCCAGAACTGATGTAGATATAATGGAAAATGTTGCATCTTCCCAGAATCTTCAGAACATCTTAGCTCAGCTATATTTGAATGCCAAATTCTTTGTGTTTTTGAAAGTGATTTATACATTTTTGTGGGGTTCATGCAAGCTTGTCTTACTAATGTTTTTCCATCATAATTGCTGCTGAAGTGATATATAGCTTACATTTGTCTTTGGTGGTCAACCTGATCCACTCACCTTGTTTTGAAAGGTGAGATTGCCTGATTACACAAAGAGATCCAGGTGCTCAGGCTTGTAATAAAAACATTCTGTATTAGCAGTGGATTCTTTCCGTTGTTATATGATCTCAGACTTAATTTCTATTACTGTAGTATATAAATTGAAGAATTTGTCATGTACAGTCAATGAATAAATGCATTTATTGTGCTGAACTTTGTTTATGTTGTTTTATTTTATTTAGTGTTGGACGAAATAAGTAGTTTTAGTTTATGTAGTTTATGCTTGTAGTCTGAGATTGTGCTTAACAGAGGTTCTGTGTTTAATAAAAGGGTCAAAACCATTTTAAGAACAAAAGTAAAACATAAAAACATCAAAAGACTATCAGCATTAAAACACACTAAAACATTAACATTTAAAAACAACAATTGAGGCAACAATTTAGTACCAGAAGAATTTTACAAACTTTGTTAAAAAAAAAAACTTTTACAAACCATAAAATTATTTACAAAATTATTAAATTCAGTAAACGAGATTAGACTCCAAAAGCATTGCTAAACAACAGCCCAGCAGGTTTGAGAGGTAGTTGACCAGATGAACTGAAATAAAATTCTGTCATGAACAATGCAAATATTTCCCACATACATGAGAACCCTCCTCTCTCCTGGTGAAACTTTACTTCACAACCAGCACAACAAGGTTAAAGTTCTCTCCAGGTCTGAACTATTTCCTTTTTATGATTTACATTTATAATGTGTGCGGTGACAGTTAGGGTTAAGTGTTTGATCAAGCTAAGATTAGGATTAAAAAGGTTTAGGATTTAAAGAGGTTATGATTGGGGTCAAGTTTAGGTTTAGAGTCATGGTAAAAGTAAGGTTAGGGTTAAGATTAGGATTATAGTTAGGGTTAGATGTAAGGTTAAGGATTATTTTTATCGTTTCTACAATGTTCACATGGTAGAGAGTGAAAAACATGCCTCCAGGAACATGGTGCTATGCAAGAAGAGAACAGAACAGAACAGTAACGCAAGTGCATGTAGGATCTAGAAGAAGTGAAAACAAGAGCAGCAACGTAACTAGACGAGACGAGACAATATTTATTTCAATTGACAAAATATTTTTTGACGTTTACTTTATTCTAGCAACAGAGAACTGTTTCAAAAGACGCAGAACAGAAGCTCCATGTGCAAAAACTGATTGGGATAACTCCAAGGTTCTTGTTAGTGTTTGCCTCAATGGCAGGTTCAAGATTAAATTTAGGGTTAAGTTTAGGGTTAGATGTCTTAAAGTTAAATGTCTTGTTTAAGTACAGATTATGATATTTTACCATTTACAAACAAATGTAACAAAAAAAAGATGTATCTTCAGGTGCTTATATAATGTTCTTGCTGGCTTGCTTGTTTTCTCCTTTGCTCAGACACTGTACTGCTGGTCACTGCCATTTAGTAGATTAAAGCATGTTAAACCAGAGGATGTGTAAGGTGATGCCCTTTCATCTACTAGATGTTGCTCTGTAACTTCTTGTCCTGACAGCAATGATAGACAGTATTGATTCATTGTTATGTTTGCTTTACTAGGTTTAAAATTCCATTTCACAATTCGATCTTGAGGTGAAAACCACGGGACAGCTGGGAGATGAACCTCTCAGATGGTCTTTCCACCACTGGTGAACTGCACGTTCTCAGAAATTCTACAAGCAACATCGCTGGGATGGAGATTTTGACCTTCCTGATCTATGCTTCGTTTTTTACCTTGAACATCATTATTGGCTTTGCCCTCAATTCCTATGTCGTGTGGCTGATTTTAAAGGGAAAACGAAATGGAATCCGATCGGAGTTTTTCAGCTTCAGCTTATCCTTTTGTGAGGCGCTCTTCTGCCTGGGCACTGCCTTCTTTGTTCTCATACATGAATTTCCAGAGATTTTGATGTTAGAAGGGTTTGTGGGAGCATTTGTAATCTGTGGCCGACCCCTGTTTCTCTGCTTGATCTGTGTGGAGCGTTACGTGGCGGTCAGCCTTCCCATCACCTTCCTGAAGTGCAGACCTCTGAGATACAGGCTGGCGTGTTCTGCTGCTGTTTTAGTGATCGTTCTTGGTTTTGGTGTATTCTGTGTTTTAGCAGTCAAGGCAAATCTCATGTACTTGTTTCTTTGCGTTATTCTGACGATGTACTCGCTCCTTCTCTCCATTAAACTGTTTTGCTGCTTTGTTATAGTTAGAACCCTAAAGTTTCCAGGACCAGGTCAGATAGGGAACAACAGAGAGCAGGCCAACCACACGAAGAGGAAAGCAATCACAGTCTGTCTGACGTTAACAGCTGCCATGGTCTTTCAGTTCCTCCCTTTACTCTTAGCGGGGACTCTGTACAGCTCTCTATCAAAGTCATCCTTTGAGATAATCTGGAGCCTCTGTTGCATCTTTTCTTTGTTAGTTGGTTACATTTATCCTTTGCATTATATTCACAGGACTGGACATTTTCCACATTTGTGCTTAAAGTGAATATTTTTTGCACATGATCAACCACAAAAGTGCTGACCAATCTACATTGCGAACACCTGGTACTGTCCCTTTGCACTGGGTAAGGGATTGTAGTCGAAGAGAAATTGCAATTATTGTTTTTTTTTTAACAGGGATTGAGAGTAGTTGACTATTTTCTAACTGGAAATTGGTAGAGGTAGGTTAAATTTGGAATGGGAATACTGGCCTGTTTTTGACTTTGAAATTGGGCTAATGGCCTGGTTTTGAATTGGAAATGGCATTATTGGCCTGTAATTAAAACACTAATGGTATTATTGGTATGCATTTGGGATTGTGATTATTTTACCAATAGAATCAGCAATTGCCCAGTTGATCTTTACTAGGAATGGGATTATTCATTGTAATTGTATTGGCCAAGGGATTATTAGCCTGTATTTCTATGGGAATGGGATTACTGGCCTATATCTTAATTGAGTTTTGGATTATCAGCACATATTTGATTTGGTCATTGGACTATTGACCTGGATTTAAATTCTTTTGCAATAAAACAGGCCAGAACCACTCATAAATGTCATGAATGTCCAGTCGTTTGTTAGGCACTAAGAAATGTGCATAAAACTTCTGCATATTGTGAAGTAATTGCGTAATGCATCAAACTTGTTTGAAGGTTAAATGATTGGAAGCTGTAGGACAAATGTTTAGACTAACACCTTGTTTAAATGTTTGAAATTTTTTTTGGACAAATCTTCTTTTTCATCTTCTACATTTCGTGAGAAGTTGATTTGTGTGATTTTTGTTGGCTATTTTTTCTGAGTAGATCACATAATGCTAATATTGTCAGGAATTATGAAAACAAAATGAAACATCCCATAATTATTATATAATGTTTTAGAAACTTGCTGGTGATTTTGTGCATGTGTAATATTATTTATATTTTATCTACTTCTATATAAACTCTTCCTTTTTAAAAATATGTTTTTTAACATCAGAAAGAGTGTAGAAGAGCCGTTTTACCTAGTATTATCTTTTGTGTCGAATCTGGTTTTATTATTATAGTTTATAATATTCATCTTATGTTGTATTGTCTCATGTGTAAATAAATATGTCTTTCGTATTTATTGTGCAAAATGGTTTGCTGATGTATTCTACATCCATATTCACCTTTGTATTTGATTTATAAACTAATAAACAGAAACAAAAGCTCAACTGTTGTAATTTCAGAGATTTTTACAATTTCTGTACCATTTGGTAAAAAAAAAAAAAAATCCCAAAACTACTAAATATAGAGGAAAAGTCTAATTTCTTCCCAGAATCTCCAGAATGTAATTGTTCTAGTGAAATAATTAATTGAAAACTTTTGCTGGATGCCAAACTATTTGTTTACAACATGGTTGCTTCATGCAAATTAGCTTAAGGCATTTTTCACACCAGAATGAGTGTAGAACTGATGTATTAACTGCATTTATTTAGGGTGCCCGCTCTCATCCACTGAGAGCTGGTCTGGTTACATTGTTTTGAAAAGTGAGATTTGTTGATTATAAAAAGAGAACCGTGTGCTGAGGCTTAGAATGAAAACCTAAATCCATACTAAGACTGAATTGTTCCATTTATTACATCTCAGCCAGGTTTAATCTTGTTAATTTAATTCCCTGTTTTAAAAAATGTACTTTGGTTATTATGTTTTAATTTTAATTATTTATATATAAGATTTCTTTGTACTATTGCCTAGACAATTTTAGGCATGGTAAACGGTGTTGTTTAAATAAAGTTGCAGTGCAAAACTCTATTTATATTGTTTTATAATATTCAGTGTAGAAAATATGACATAGATGCCTGTAGTTCTGTGACATAGTAAAAAAAACAAATGTCAACACCAAAATGAACAGTAATAAGTAGTCAACTTTTAAACAAATAAGTGAGGCAACAATTTATTTCCAACCATCAGAAGAGATGACAACAAATTTAATACAAAAACATTGCTAAACCCCAGCACGGACATTTTGGGAGGTAGTTGACCAGGAAAACTGAAATAATATTTTATTAATTTGATGTCATCAGCAATGCAAATTTTCTACACCCAAATGAGAACACTCGACTCTATTGGTGACACTTTACTTTACTGCCAGCAGAACAAGATCAAAGCTCTATCCAGGTCTGAACAATTTACCTTTTATGATTTATATTTAAAACATGTGCAGTGAAAGTTACAGTAAAGCATTTTTTTCACCAATTATAAAATCTCTTTAAGAAAGAAAAAACTAAATGTTACATGAACTTTAAATGTTAGAATTAAGTTATATTTCAGACTACATTTTGGTTAATGTCAAGGTTGAGTTTAATGTTAAGGTTAGGGGTTAGATCAGAATTTGCATAATGGGTATTAGGGTTGGAATAGTGTTGTTTTCGTCAATGAAAATTATGATGAAATATCTTTGTAAACGAACATTTTTCACTTGACAAAAACAAGACGAGACTTGACGTTAATGCTGTTCATGTGACGATAATGAAACGAAATATATATATAGATTTGTTGACAAATAAGAATTAGACTAAATGTGGATTACAAGATAAAACTGTGCTAAAATGTCAAAATAAATGTCATACATTTAAATCAGAGTGTCTTCCATGTCTGGAATGGATGTACAGTATTCTTGAGTCTATACAGTAATCAGATAACCATATTTGAATTGTAATATAGGCTTGACTGAAATTTTAGGTTGTGTCTATTCAACTTAGTACCTAAACTATTTTGACTTGCATGAACAAAAAAGCCTAAAATACAACATCCATTGACTAAAAGTAGACTAAAATTCAAATAAATTCAATTCAATTCAATTTAATTCAAGAACTTTATTTGTTCTTGAGGGGCAATTCAAGGAGCACAGTGGAGCAGCATACATATCATACGTTTTCATCAACTAAAACTAGACAAAAATATTAATGGATCATTCAGACTAAAATAAGACTAAAATGTTAGACCTACAGCAGCATTCTGCTGCACGGATCACTCTCTGAAGAGCTTTTCGGTCCTGCACACAGCTATTCCCATACCAGGATGTGATGTTCTGTGTGAGGATGCTCTCCACAGCGCCAGAGTAGAAAGTTCTGAGGATAGAGTTAAGGTTAAGTTTAATGTTAGTGTTCCTCTTAGTATTTCTAAACAAACTCTCTTTATAAAAACAAAACCACTTACACCATCTATATTTAGATAGTAGAACCTTCTTGCTGGCTTTCTTCTTTTGCTCAGTCACTCTCCTACTCAGTTTCTGCCAGTTATCAGCATCAGGTAGACAAAAGCACAATAATCAACAGGATATGTAGAAACACATGTACTGCTAAACTCACATATCGAACATGAGGTTGATCTATAGTGTGTTGTTATGACTGTGATGACACAATATTTTGATTATTTGTTTTGCTCCTTTCCCTAGGTTCACAATTCCCTTTCACATTTAGGTCCCGAGGTGAGAAGCACAGTACAGTTGGGAGATGAACCACTCTGATGGTCTTTACCCCACACAAGAGTTCAGAAATGTTACAGGCAACAATCTTGGGATAGGAAATATCATCTTCTTCACCTTTAATGTGCTTAGTGTCATTATGGGCCTTCCCATCCATTCCTATGTCTTGTGGCTCCTTTTAAAGAGAGAAGGAAATGGAATTAGGTCAGAATTTTTCAGTTTCAACTTAAGCTTTTGTGAGGTGCTCATCTGCCTGGGTGCCGTCTGCTTTGCTGCCGCACATAATGTTCTAGAGCTCATGCCAGTAGAAGGGTTTGTTGGAGCGTTGGCTCTGTGTGGCCGTCCTATTTTTCTCTTTTTGATCGGTTTGGAGCGCTACGTGGCGGTCGTCCATCCCATTACCTTTCTGAAGTGTAGACCTCTGAGATACAGGCTGGCATGTACTGCTGCTGTGTGGGTGATAGTTCTTAGTTTTGGTGTTTTCTGTTTTTTAGCTACCATGACAGGTTTCATGTACTTGTTCATTACCATTATCCTGACCATGTACTCGCTCTTTATCTCCATTGTACTGTTCTGCTGCTTTGCCACAATTAGAGCCTTGAAGGTTTCAGGACCAGGTCAGAAAAGGAAGGACAGAGAGCAGGCTAACCACAAGAGGAAAGCAACCACAATCTTTTTGATGTTTACAGTGGCCATGATCTTTCAGAGTCTCCCTTTATTTCTATTGGGGTCTCTATACGGCACTCTATCGGATTCATCGTTTTACATTGTCTGGACGCTTGGTGGCATCTTTTCTATTTTGGTTAGTTATGTTCATCCTTTGCATTACATTCAGAGGACTGGACATTTTCCATCTTTGTGCTGAAAGAATATATTTGTTATTTGTTCATAATGTCTGTGTTCTATTGTTCCTGCCCTACTGAACAACAGGCTTGATTTCATTGGCAGTGTGTTGTAATCACATGCCACTAAAGATGTCAGAATCTTTTAAGCACTTGTTCTTATTCTTATTAATGCACAATTTGTATTGGTATGTATATTTGTAGTTTGCATCTGATTCATGTGACATGTGTGCATGTCTTTTATATTTGATTACAGAATTTTACTTAAAATGGGTTTGACTAAATTAATGTGACCATTGACTTTTAAATAACATGCATATCAGTTTGTGTTGATAGGTCGAATCCATTTCAGGGAAGTTGATATCATACAGTGTAATTTGGCTAATACTACTACAATGGGACATTATGCAATTTCAAGCTTATAATCTTCAGTTTGATGTTACAATTTATCTATATATAAAGTATTACTGAAATCAGTTGCATATTTCCCATTCTTTAGACAGTTATTGGAGGTGTTAGCTGTTTAGTCAAATGACTTTAGGACCAGTCAGTAACGTCATGTCAGTCTGCAACAGCACACAAAATTAAGAAAGTATTTTTTTTTCGGTCTCAGTCTTGGTCTCGTTTTGACTTTGTCTTCGTCTTGACTTGGTCTGTCTTGGTCTTGGTCTTGTCTTGGTCTCAATACCCTCTGGTCTTGGTATTGTCTTGGTCTCGGTTTAGGCAGTCTTCAATCCAAGTCTAATGTTCACAGGTCATTTTTACCCATTCCAAGTCAAGTCTCAAGTCTTTAGTTGCAATCCAAGTCTATGGCGTGCCATTTGTATAAACATTTTAACAAATTTAGCGCAATTTTCACACAATTTTCACATTTAGAGCTACATTTATTTAAAAAAAATAAATGTTGCGCTCTAAATCTAAATGTTGCACTTTTACAAAAGCTGACTCTAAATTTGTGATTTCTTTTGCTTTAAATGTTGAGCTTGAAATATTTAGAAGATATGCTAATTGACCATGCCCTGTGATTACAAATGACTGTAAATTTTTTTGTGTGTAATATTTATATATTTATTTTAGTAATCTAATTCTGTGTTTTTTCATGTGTAAATATATGTCATATTCATGGTGTATTTTAAACGACCATTTCTCATCATATGTTGTTTTTCCATGCCAATGAACAGCAATGCGAAGGCAATTTTCCTTTGTAATAATACCAGATGATTTTTATATCATTTTATATCATTTATATCAGTGTCCATAGCTGATATAGATTTAAAGGAGAATGTTGTCTTCCCAGAGTTTCTCCGGTCTGGTAAAATAATGAAACTTTTGTTTTTGTTGAATGCCAAATTATTTGTGTTCAAAAACTGATTTATATATTTTTGTGGGGTTCATGCAAACATGCTTTACTCATGTTTTTCTATCATAATTGCTACAGAAGTGATATTTAACCTACGTTTGTCTTGGGTGTTCAATCTGATCCACTGAGAGCCATTGTAGTTACATTGTGTGACGACCCCCTCGGCTCCGTCCTTCCCGAACCCCGTCTCATGAATATTAGTTCGTCCCTTTACTTTTGTCCACCCTCACTAGGTTCCCTTCCAAGTGTGCCTTCTCCTATTTGTGTCGCGTCTCGTTAACGTCACTCACTTGTCCCTCGTTTTCTTGAGTTCCACCTGCGTCTCGTTCGATGTCCCTATTTATAGCTCAGCTGGTCCCCTTTCCCCTTTGAGTTTGTATTTGTTCTACTTTCTGTCTGTGTAACCTTGGTTTTCTTTGATTTTACAGGTTCGTGCTCCTCCAGCATTGCCCTGACCTCGGTGTGCTTTGCCAGCACCCCAGAGCCACGTCTGAGTATCCCCGTTTTGAGCAGAGCGGCGTCTCGAGCTGGTTTCCTGAGTTCTTGTTTTTTGTTTTGTTCGTTTGAGGAGCACGAGCCTTTTCTTGTTTAGTGTTCTGTGTTTTGCACTTTTTGTGATTCATTAAAGTCTGGTAAAACTGCTGAGCACGTCCTCCCCTTTCCCTTATCCGCGCTCGGCCTTGTACTAAAAACCTACATTGTTTAGAAACACTGATGTTATATAATCTCAGGCTTAATTTCTATTTTTGTATTTATATTTTTTTTGTACAGTGTATGAAAGGGCTGTATAAATTAATTTCATGTGCTGGGCTGTGTGTTTATAAATATATTTTTAATTTGATGCCTATATCTCTGTGAGATTGCATTAAACACAACTGTTTTTAACAAAAGTGTCAAAATTAAATAACCAAACAACAAAAGTGTCAAACAAAAAGAAGGAAAACATATACATAAAAATGTCTCAGCATTGGAACATATGAAACGGAAGCAGTAAACATTTAAACAAATTATTGAGGCAATAATTTGTACCAGATATTACAGAAGATATAGAAGATATAGAAGATACAATTAAAAAAAGATTATAGAAGATACAATATTGTATATTTTTTATTATATTTCAATTTATATCAATTTAAAAGACTTTAGATTAACAAAGCATTGCGAAACACCAGCACAGCAGTAGTTGCGAGGTTAACCAGGAAAACTGAACAAAATATTCTCTGTCATTAAACATGCAAATTTTCCTAAAATACATAAGAGCCCTCCACTCTCCTGGTGACACTTCACTTCACAGCCAGTAGCACAAGATCGGTCCAGGTCTGAACTTATATCTAATATATTTTATGATTTATATTTATATGTGCAGTAAATGTAATAGTCAATTGTTTTCTTTTCGAATGATTAAGTCCTTTAAATAAAGACAAAAACTAAATTTGGTATTAATTTTTAAGGTTAGCATTACTTTTATGGGTTATGTGAGGATGTGTGTTAGCTTTAAATTTAAAGTTACATTTATATGTACAGCATTTATCTGACACTCTTATCCAGAGTCACTTCCATCAGTGCTCAAGGCATCCACATCAGTTCCTCAAACCTGTAAGGCTAAACTTAAATCAAAGTTCACCATTCAACCAAGTTTCTGAAGGCTAAGTACACATAAACAGCTCCTGTCATAGATCTGTAAGGAAGGCAAAGAGGTAAGAGTGAAGCTTTTTTGGTGAAAATGTGGAAGAAGGAATAAAAATGGTTGGGATAATGCGGGTTGGGATAAAGGGTTGGGATAATGCGAAGGTTAGGGTTAGTGTTTGGCTCAAGGGTAGAGTTAGGTTTATTTTTAAATTAAGGGTTAGGGTGGATGTTAGAGTGTAGGGATGCTGGCTTGCTGGTCTTCTTCCTTTGCTCAGACACTGTACTGCTGAGTGCCTGCTGGTCACTTCCATTAAGTAGATGAAAGCATAATTATCCAGAGGTTATGTAAATACACTTATAGAATTGTGCTGGTGCACTCATATCTACCAGATGTTGCTCTGCAAATTCATTGCACAGAGAAATGCAATTTCTTTGTACACTTGACAATAAACGCTTTGAATCTTGAATCTTGTTGTTCTGACAGTGCTGACAACGTTTTCATTATTTATTTGGCTTGTCACACTAGGTTTTGTTAAGATTCCAATCTCGAGGTGAGAAACACGACACAGTTGGGACATGAACATCTCTGATGGTATTTCCACCACCAGTGAGCAGCAGCACATATTCAGAAATGCTACTAGCAACATATTTGGGATGGAAAATATCACCTTCCTGATCTATACTTCATTTTTTACCGCTAACATCATTATTGGCCTTCCCATTAATTCCTATGTCCTGTGGCTGATTTTAAAGGGAAAAGGAAATGGAATCAGCTCTGAATTTGTTTCTTTCAACTTAACCTTGTGTGAGGCACTCTACTGCCTGGGTGCCATCTTCTTTGTTCTTTCAAATACATTTTCAGCAATCATGGTGTTAGAAATGTTTTTGGTAGCACTTGTCACCTGTGGCCGGCCCCTGTTTCTCTGCTTGATCTGTATAGAGCGCTACGTAGCTGTGGTCCATCCCATCACCTTCCTGAAGTTCAGACCTCTGAAATACAGGCTGGCATGTTCTGCTGTTGCATGGTTGATAGTTCTTGGTTTTGGTGTATTTTGTGTGTTCATTTCTAAGGCAGATTACATGTACCTGCTCATTTGTGTTGTCCTGACCATGTACTCGCTCATTCTCTCTATAAATCTGTTCTGCTGCTCTGCAATAATTAGAGCCCTGAAGTTTCCAGGACCAGGTCAGATAGGGAAGGACAGAGAGCAGGCCAACCACATGAAGAGGAAAGCAATCACAGTCTGTCTGACATTAACAGTGGCCACGGCCATTCAGTTTCTCCCTTTGTTTTTAGCGGGTTCTCTTTACGGCACTTTATCAAAGTCATCCTTTGAGATATTGTGGAGCCTCTGTTGCATCTTCTCTTTGTTTGTTGGTTACATTCATCCTTTACATTACATTCACAGGACTGGGCATTTTCCACCTTTGTGTCTGAAGTTAATTCTCACTTTTTTTACATAATCAACCAGAAAAGTGCTAAAAAACTATTTGACAAGGATCTTAGGGAGTTTTCACATATAGTCCTCTTTAAAGGAACCAAACTCAGTCTTCTGGACGTGGTCCAAGAAGTGGACCAGCAGAAAGGAAACTCTTCTTTTTATGTTCACAGTGTGAGTTCATTTGAAAGGGAACTTGATTCTCTTTCTGCTCCATTTCTCAGTTTTTTTTCTGCTCACATGCCTCTGGTATTTTTTCACATTTTCTGTTCTTGGAAATTATTTTCTTCGTCAGAGTAGATGGTTAAAAACGCTACCAAACTTCTACATTTCCCACAAAGATCTAGGCTACTATTTGTCTTTAAATGATTGGGAGCAAGAGGACTTTCAGGCTGAAAAACTTGATCTTGACAAGAAACTTTTAACTTATTCATTGGTATTTATTTATCGTTTGTTGCCCAGTGGGGCAGAACCACAAGTTTAACCAAACCATGCCCTAGATGTTAGGCAGTATGTGTGGACAGTACCTTGCTCAAGGGATCCTAAGTGATGACACTAGCAGTGTTGGGATTCCAACCCTAAACCATCTGATTGCAGAGGCAATGCCCTAACCACTTTGCCAACAGCTGCCCCACTTTATCTTTAGTTGATTTGGGAATGGGATTACTGGCATGCATTTAATTGGGATCAAGATTATTTTTCTGGGTTTGTATTGAGCTATTGGCCTGGATTTGAATTGGGGACTATTTTATTGGTATTAGGAATGAGATTATTGCATGTATACATATTGGCAGTGGGTTTTTTATTCTGTATTACAATTGGAAATGGGATAACTCTCTTAAAATTGAATTGAGAATTGCATTATATGTATTTGAATTGGGAATGGGATTTTGGGCCGGATTTGTTTTTTCTTGATACAAAACATGTCAGAATCACTCAACTGAGGCACAAATGTCATAAGTGTTCCATCGTTTGTTCAGCCCTGAGGAATTTAAAGACTGTATACTTTCATAGTGCATATTGTAATTCATCAAACATGTTTAAATGTTTAATAAATAGTAGCAACAAACGGGTTCAATTTAAACAACTTGTTCTTTAAAAATTTATTTAGACAAATAAAACCCTTTTTTTATACACTTCTACATATGTGTTTTGTATTGCCTTTTTTCTGAGCGCACAACATAATGTTAATGTGTAGTTGAGAACAATCAAAGAAAGACTGATAATCGGAATTTATGAAAACATACACATGCATAAAACAAGTGTTATATATATTATAATATTTATCTTCTTTTGTATACCATGTTTCACATTAGTATGGGTGAAGAGGTGATGTGTAAGCTACATTTATCTTAAGTGTCCACGATGGTTTATTTTTTTAAGTGTTTATTCAACTAAATTATTCTAGTAATTTAGTCGACTTGGACGGCACAGTTCCCATAATAACCATGAAATCACACTTCACATTTTCTCATAGATGTGCAATCTACTTTATATTATTATAGTTTATCACATTTATCTTATTTTAGAATACATGTCATGTGATTTGTATTTAATGAGCAGGATTATTTCTTAGTTTATTTTAAATCCACATTCCCCTTTGTATTTATTCCTCATAGCATTGTACAAAAACTGCTATAGTTATGAAGGAGAGCATCTAGAACGTCCAGAATATAATTTTCTAGTGAATACTGCTGATTATTTTTCTGGTGAATAATGCTGACTATTTGTTTTCTATGATTTATAAATTGATATGCAAACTTGCTCTAGGCATGTTTTCACAACAGAATTGGTGGAGATGTGATGTATAACCTATATGTGTCTTGGATGTCCACACTGATCCACCCAGCGCCAGTGTGGTTACATTGTTTTGATTGGTGAGATTTATTGATTAGGAAATCAGGTGCTCAGAATGAAAACTCCACACTAACACTTTTTTTTTTTACATTGTGTCATTTCATACTGTGTCAATCTTGTTTGATCTAATTTCTCTTTTTAAAAACTATTGTTTATCATGTATTCATATCAGTTATTCTTTATGTTTTGTATTTAGTCATTTCCAAAAGTGTGTATGAACTTCCAAAGTGTGTATGAAAAATGTAAATAAAATTGCTGAAGTAAAGTTGTTGTGTATATTGCTTAATATTATTCAGTGTAGACAAAATAAGTTAGATGCCTGTAGTTCAGTGAGATTTACCTTAACAGATGTTCTCTGGTTCCATGTCAAAATTTTACTCCATTTAAAAAAAGTAAAACATATAAACCTATGTTTCTACATACTAAAATGAAGCAGTAAATATTTAAAGCAACTATTGAGGCAACTATCAGTATTGAGTATCAACTATCAGAAGAGTTTACACCTATTTTATCAAATTATTAAAAGAAAAACACAGGAGTTTGAGAGGCAGTTGACCAGGAAATTTAAATATTTTATTACTTTAATGTCATCAGTTATGCAAATTTTCCATCAACATATGAAAACCCTCCACTCTGCTGGTGACAATTTACTTTACAGCCAGCAGAACAAGATCAAAGCTCTGTCCAGGTCTGAACAATTTACAGGTTGAGATTAGGAAGAGAGTTAGGGCTAGGTGTTGGGTTAAGGTTAGGGGCTTATAGGAAATGTTAGAGTTAAGGTCATGGGAAAAGTGGGCTAGGGTTAGGGCAAGGGATGGGGTTAGGGTTAGGGTTACTGCTAGGCTCATGATTAGATAGTAGGTTTATTGTTAGGATTACGATAGACTTTGTGTTAGGAGTAGGGTTTTTGTCAAGGTCATGGTCAATGTTAAGACGGTTGCTCTATAACATATTGTTCTGACAGTGATGATTACAGTGTTTTTATTTTTGGTTTTGCTTGTTTAAACTAGATTCACAGTTCCATGAGTAGTACGATACAGTAGGGAGATGAACCTCTCTGATGGTCTTTCCACCACACCAGTGTTCAGAAATGCTACAAGCAACATCTTTGAGATGGGAATGATCTCCTTCTGGAACTTAAAGTTGTTGTTTGTCTTCAATGTCATATTGGGCCTTCCTATTCATTCCTATGTCTTGTGACTAATTTTAAAAGGAAATGGAAATGGAATCAGGTTAGAGTTTTTCAGCTTGAACCTAAGCGTTTGTGAGGTGCTCATATGCCTGGGCACCGTCTGCTTTGTTCTTACATTTAAATTAGCGGAAATCATGATCGTAGACGGGTTGGGTGTAGCACTTGCTCTATATGGCCATCCCATTTTTCTCTGTTTCATCGGTTTTGAGCGCTACGTGGCGGTCGTCCATCCCATCACCTTCCTGAAGTGTAGAGCTATAGACCTATAGTTCTTGGTTTTGGTGTATTCAGTATTGTAGCTACCATGACAAGTTTCATGTACTTGTTCATTATCATTATCCTGACCATGTACTCGCTCTTTATCTCCATTATACTGTTTTACTGCTTTGCCATAATTAGAGCCCTGAAGACCAGGTCAGAAAGGGAAGGACCGAGAGCAGGCCAACCACATGAAGAAGAAAGCAACCACAGTCTTTTTGATGTTCACAGTAGCCATTGTCTTTCAGTGTCTCCCCTTATTTGTAGTGGGGTCTTTTTATGGCACTCTATCGCCGTCATCATTTAACATAGTCTGGACCTTTGGTGGCATCATTTCTCTCCTGGTTGGTTAAGTTCATACTTTGCATTACATTCAGAGTACTGGACATTTTCTATCTTTGTGCTTAATAATTATTAGGAAGCAGTGTGGGGCCACCTGCTCCAATACTTCTTCTGAGGAGTGCTGCTGAGGTTGCAGCCATCATTTTGTAATACTCAGAAGCTGGTTCACCTGCCCTCAAGGTTCCAGCCCGGGGCAGCAAGGCCAGTGGGGAAACTGTGTTGGAACGTCATGTGGAGTGAAGCCGCAGGGATACATCTTCATATTTATCTCTTTGTCAGTGTGTAGGAGGCCTGTTGGGATACCTCTGGTGTGTGGTTGGCTCATTTTCAGCAGGTATTGCTGCAATGCTCGGGGTGGGCCTCTGAGGGTGTTTATGATGCCCAAATTCTCCACCAATTTAATTATTTTTTAAACCCAGACAAGAAAAAATATGCTGGGACAGATAGTAATTTAAAACATATGTGTTTACTTATTAATAAGTGAATGGAGAGCTGTGGTATAGGGAAAAGACGTGAAAAATGTGTGCTGGAGAGAAAATATGCATTTTATCCTGTTTCTGAGTAACTAGGCACTGTACTCTTGTTTACCGCATTCATTAGTGTATGTTTTAAAATCATTAAATGTGTTTGCATTAACCATTACCCTATTGCTCTTCCTAAGTAATTCAGAAAAAAATAAATTATTAAACTATGGCAATTTTTTGCCCCTTAAAGATTGACTCCAAATACAGGTTTTATTGCAATCATGAAATCACATTTCATATTTTTAAATACACGTTCTTCTTTGTAATTTCCTCTACAAATGAACAGAAACAAGAAAGCAGTTGTCCTTAATTTTAATTTAATTGACATTAACACTTTCGGTACCGTTTGGCAAAAAAATTGTCCAGTAATGGTGTAGATATAAAGGGAAATCTGGTCTCTTCCCATAATGTCATCGTTTAGGTAAAATAATAAAGTGGGGGTTGTTGCTGAAATCTTGGTTTCTAAAATATGATTTACGAACTGATGGTGGGCAGCACGGTGGCGCAGGGGTTAGGGCTTTTGCCTCACAGTAAGAAGGTCCTGTGTGATTGGGGATAGGTTAATTGAGCACACTAAATTGTCCCTAGCTGTGATTATAAGTGTGTGTGGCCCTGCGACGTGCTGGCGACTGTCCAGGGTGTACCCCGCAATAACTGGGATAGGCTCCAGGCCCCCTCTGACCCCGAGTGCGGTACAAAGGGGTAGAAAATGGATGGATGGAAACTGATGGTTGGTTCATGCAAACTTGCTTTAGGCATGTTTTCACACAGGAATGGGTGGAGAAGTGATGTATAACCTGCATATATTTAGCTTGTCCACTTTGATTTACTTAGCGCCAGTGTGGTTACATTGTTTTGAAAGGTGAGATTTATTGATTTGTTGATTTGATTAACAAGGTGCCTGAGCTTGGAATATCTAAATCCTCACTTAAACTGGATTTTAAACAGATTTATAATCTCAGACAGTTTTAATCTTGTTTTATTCCATTTCTATTCTATTATTTTTTACCATGTTTTCATTTCAATTATGTGCCTGTAATTTTTGTGAGATTGAACAAAACAATGTTAAAATCTTAGATATAAAAATAAATAACAGCAAAACATATATTAAAACCATAATATAAAATAAAAAGTACCAACATCAAAACATATTAAAATGAACCAATACATTTACAAAAATTATTGAAGCAATTATTTACTGCCAACTATCATAGAAGTGTTACTGGGCACTGGGTGAACCTTACCCCATAAACTACCTCTTGGGAGGGAAAGGGAACCAGACGACAACCGGTGCTCCATTTCGGGGTCTTCATTGAAACTAAACACAAGGCAGAAAGTAAAACTGGCCCAAGGGCCAACAGAACAGAATATAAACACGAAACAGAAATATACTGTGAACGAGGCGAGGATGAGGTGATGTCGAGATAGTGAGGGGAAGAAAGAAACAAACCTTTATACAAAATCTAAACGAGACCTAATGAGAACTAAACAAGAAACAGGTGAAACCAGTGGGAACTAACATTCAACTAAGTGCTAACACAACACGGACACAGACACTCGAACACACAACAACCAAACAAGAACACACTGTCAAAATAAAAGCCTCTTAAACCAAAGAGAGAACCTGAAACCCAAAGAACATGTAAAAATCAGCCCATCAATGTGTCAGTGGATCTCCAATTTTCTGACTGGCAGACCACAGGCAGTAAGAATGGGCGGACATATCTCAGCCTCACTCACTCTCAGCACTGGAGCCCCCCAGGGTTGTGTTCTGAGCCCCCTGCTGTACTCTCTGTACACC
>JBBKCR010145159.1:0-19440 GCA_037577295.1 Ladigesia roloffi
TATCTATCTATCTATCTATCTATCTATCTATCTATCTATCTATCTATCTATCTATCTATCTATCTATACATATATATCTACTTGTTTTAAGACTTGTTTTCTTAATCTAACGGACACTTTTTTGTCTCTCAGCCTTAAATTACCAGCCTCACTCGCTGGAAAGCAGTATCATCTCATCCCACAGTGTTGGGCCTCGTCCTCTGATTGCTGTAGGGGACTTTGGTGCCAGTAGTTCCTCCAGTAGCACTACCATCACCCAAACCAAGAAGACGATCGTCACAGCTCGGGAGAGCAGGCTGGAGACTCGTGAGGTGGCTGCGGAAGGCAGCCTGCAGATGACTGAGTAGTGTTATCATTCAACTAACCGAAGTTTGGATGATCAACTGAAAGATGATTTCATGCTTTAGTTATTACTCTCCCAACATAAAATTATAAATGAAGCTTTACAAATTGTGTAGTATTACTAGTACACACTACTTACCATTATTTTCTTTTAGGCAATTATACTACCATAGAATGTCTAGGAACAAGTATCATTTACATCAAGTGAATTGATTTCTATGACAAAAACTTTCATTACTATTTCATTATTGGTTGATTGCATGCCTCTTACCTGAGCATGAATACTCCAGTTTTACTGATTCCATGAGAGAAAGTAAGTGAAGAGGTGGTTCTGGATTGTATTTGAATAGTCTGTAACATTTATGTGAAACCCCACAATAAAGTAAATTTTCAAGGACACACCACACTTATCTTGTTTCATTTGGTTTACATTACAAATGAAGATGTCAAGCTAATTTAAAATGTACAGAATTGCTTTTTACAAAAAGCACTTTCGAAAGTTATTTTTATATATTCTAATTGAATTTACAAACAAGCAATATATTAATGTGTTATTATTGAATATGCAACTGCAAAATACATTTTAAATGTAAATAAATGATCATTCTGTGATGAATGATTATTGCTGTGTGCTGTCAAGGAAACTTGTGATATGCATTGCCTTCTTGAAACAGAAGGGGGTGCACAATGGAAACACTTTGAAAGAAACCCTTAAGGTTCATCATTTCATCAGTTGAAGGATGTTACTCCATAGACATAAAACAAACAGTCATGAATGCACAGTAGTATCAGTTAATACAGACATCTATAAATCCATTTTTATGTCGAAGAGAAAGTTATTTTATTGAGCTTGGTGTTTTCTAAGTCCTTAATTAATTAATTTCAAAGGTATGATTTTAATTGTTTGGTTTCTAAAAATAATTTTCTAGAAAACTTGTAAATCCTTTTTACAATGATCATATAGAACAAGCAGACTTAATTCATGGATTCAACTAAATTATCCATTCCCTGGGGTACTTTAAGGATTTCTGAGGAGTGAACTCTTAAATTGTTTTTTTTTTCAGTTTTTTTTATTTTTTTTAGATCAAGCAATATTTAGACATTCTTCCAATTTTAATGTCACCAATGGGCTGCACATGCCTTAATTTGTTTTAGGCCTTAACTGAGTTGACATCTAATCGTGTTAGGACTTCATTCTTCTTTTTAAAGCTTAATGCAGAAATCCCCTTAACAGTTTATCATGTCCACATGTCAAAAGAGAAGCATAATTGTCACTACTTGAAATCTTGAAGTGATGAAAATTGTTCTTAGCTTGAAATGACAGTTAACGGAAACAGATTTTATTTTTTGTCTTTTTTGGACCATTTTTTTCATTAGATTGTTATGAAATTTTGACAATTTAAACTACCATTAACATTTAGTAGTTTAAGCATGACAATTAGCATCATATTAGGTCATCTCAGAACATAGATGCATGATTACTTTTGACCATCCACATCTATGAATCAATAAAAATTAGTACTCACTTTGATCCTTAACTCTAATTGTTGGCTCAAGCAATATACTATAGTTTTATAGCTACTTTTGCAACAGATGTTATTGTGCAAATGTGGTGCAAACTCAGGATTTCTTATGAGTGGAGAAAACACATTTCAACACTCTTCAAACTTGGCAGTGGTTTTTTTGGAAAACTTTTGAACATCCATTACCAGCACTAATGTGGGATGCCTTTGCATTACTTGGATATTAAAAGTGCATGATATGGGAAAGTCAGTCAGGGACAGTATAACATGAGTGAGAGCAGGGGCGAATTAAGCTTTCCAAAAGTGGGGGGGTTCTGAGATGGGGAAATAATTAGGATATAAATACAATTTAATCAATTTAATACAATATAATCTGACAAAAGTGGGGGAGATGGAATCACATTTTAACAAAAGTGGGGGTGTTGAATCCATCCCCCCCGTGTGCTACGCCCCTGAGTTAGAGCGCTTCACTGAACAGGTAATTTTGACAGTTATTCACTGAACAAGTAATTTTGTCAGTAATTCACTGAACAGGTAATTTTGACAGTACTTATACAACAAAAAATGTCAGAATTTTTGCAGCCTAAAAGCATTACACTGCAATTACTGCAAGAGAAAGTTCTCCAGGCATTCAGTATGATAATAATTGTTATTTTAGAAATGCAATACATTAAGTCTGAAATGACAGATTTGTGTGAAGGCACAGGCCTGAAAAGAATGCAGCTTGGTGAAACTGAAAAACAGCGGATAAAGAAAAATCCTCACTTTACCCAAACAGGTCTGTGCTGCGATGTCAGAGACAGATGGTTACATACGTTTGCCTGAAGCATTTTGTCCTGTTCCAGAGACTCAAACTCACACATCCGGCCCTTAGAATAAGCTGTTGAGTAATTTATTTAAAAAACAAATTTCTCCACATATACTAGATATACATAAGAATTGAAAATAAGTTTCTCGCTCTCCCCCAGTGATGCACAACATTTAGGAAAACACTAATACTACAAACATTACCTAACATAAATTAAAGACAAATATCTCATGCCAAATCAAGACAGGAACACAGGACAAGGATTACAAGACAAACAAAAACACAAGAATGTCTCAGCAGCAAATGTTCTGAATGTGATTTGACAGTGCAAATGATTTGTAAAAAAGTACCTGTGCAGCAGATGAGCAGCAATTGTGGAGACATGTTATGAAAAAGACATCAGCAACTTTCTGAACAGCAGATATTCATATGTAAGTAGAGTACAGGAATATATAAATAATATATAAATATATAAATAAAGTGAGATGTCCATACCATAGACACTGCAGATATTAAAAAAACTTGTATGAAGGAAACTGCATGAAAATCAAGACTTCTCTCTTCTTCATTTAGAGATTTTCCTTATTTGTATCTTTCTCTCGCTCTCTTTTTACCTTATTCTCGCCTCCATACCCTACCCCTGCCCCCCACTCCACCCTACCCTACACCCCCACCCTTTTTCTATTGCAGAGCAAGCTTCAGCAGGCCTAATCCTCATCAACAGTGACAGAAACTCAGGGGATTAGCAATTATGGAAATGTTCTTCAGGTTAGCAGGGGTTCACAGATCTTTGCCAGCAGTGAAACTGCTCAGTCTTTAGTAGTGATGGGATACTTTACTGACGG
Source organism: Ladigesia roloffi (assembly GCA_037577295.1). Classification (NCBI taxonomy): domain Eukaryota; kingdom Metazoa; phylum Chordata; class Actinopteri; order Characiformes; family Alestidae; genus Ladigesia; species Ladigesia roloffi. Next base: position 3,519 of record JBBKCR010145159.1, read on the forward strand.
AGTGCATTTCATTCATTGGATAGGTTGTGGCACTGTAGCCGTGATATGATAAGTTAATTTTAAACAAACTGCCTACCCTGCACTTCAGCCTATACCTGCTCACTAAAGACCTGACCAACAGTACATGTAATATTTCCACACAAAGCAAATAAAACATTCATTAACCAGTTAGACAAACACAAAGATGGCCAGATATGGAAATTATCTGGTTGACAGGCCATTGTTAGTTAGCTCTACTCACAAGCAGTAATAGATTCGGTCCTGTTACTAATATAAGTATGAAGCAAATATATAGTCAAATAACATGCACATTATGCATTATTATCCATTATTGTTAAATTACTACTAATAGCTGTGATTACACAAATATAATCATTAAATGAGTCTCTGAAACAATATGAACAGACATGTTGAGTAGTGTGGGGCAGTAAGATGCAGTAGGTGTTTAAATCTGACTGACAGTGAAAATGACAATTTAGAAACTAAACTGTGACGGCTGTTTCATATTACAAGTAGTTATCACTAGGTAGGTAGTAGGGGTGGAGCCGAATACAAATATGGTATTCGGAAAGGCACAAATAACGTGTTTTTTACAAATACGGTATTCGGACAAATACTTTTAAAATATTTATATTCGGGAACCAAACCCCGCCCCCACACCCACGCTCGCATGGTTAGGGCTTTTGCTCTGCAATCAGAAAGTCGTGGGTTACTCCCTAAAACTGCTAAGCACCTCTGAGGTGCCCTGAGTGAGGTAACCGTCCCCACACACTGCTCCCCGGGCGGCGTGTTCATGGCTGCACACAGCTTCACTTGTAGAATGGGTTAAATGCGGAGGAGGATTTTCATGCTGACCGATGTTTACTTTCACTTTTACATCCTCTGCTATCCCTTCCCCCCGTCAAACGGTCAAGTTCAGGAGTGGATTCGGGGGCGGACAGAGTGTGCGTGTTCAATTAAGAATTTAAGAAATGTTCTCCTTTCAACAAATACAAATACAGATACAAATAGTGGCCGCACTGCACACCCCTAGTAGGTAGTAACTAGTCGCCTTTAATCAGTTACGTGTTCTTGAATAAATTTGACAAATTTAAACCACTCGTAACTTTCTATTGTTGGATATTTACGTGAAAATGAATGATAAGAAGTTCCATTAGAGCTTTAAGAGTCACTGGGCTAGTGGATAAAACCACTGCCCTTTACACGACAAATTAAGGTTGAAGGTTGAAACAACATCCTATTGTGAATATACAAACGCATATCTCCAACACTCAGTACCACTGACTGTGCACACAGCCTCAGACAAACAAATGCCACCATGTTTTTATGGCTAAAAATGTTGTTTTGCTTCAAAACATCTTTATTGTCTTAGCCACAGGGCCAGCTTAATGCTACATTCACCTACCTCTGTAATATGATTAAATAACAAATAATTTTGGACAGAGCCCTCTGCTAAATTCTATTAAAGACACTAAAATAGTGTTTTTCTGGAAAGTTCATTTTTATCCTTCATGATTATTCTAGTATAGTAAAATTACTTTTAGGTTGTTTTGGGTTATATCTTCCATCTCTGAGCAGCACAAATGATAACTTACTAATTTTAATTGTAGGTGCATGAACAGAAGATATGGACAATTCAGAGGAATAGGTTGCCATGAGATAAAACGGCTGGTGCCAAGAAAGGAAGTTTGTCAAGCTGGTGGGAAGCAGCTCTGTTTTTGGAAGGTGTCAAATGCACGTACTGAGACTGGAAGAGCCACTTACTGAGTTGGGCAAGGCTGACTCAGACAGCAGTAAGGCAAACAGCTGTCCAATAGAAGCAGGCCTAGCACTGGGGCAACACCCCATTCATTTATCAAACCACACTAAACCCACTAGTTTGTGCTTGCAGCGACAAGTGCATGACATATAGAGGAGTGGTTTTATAAGGTCAGTCACTTTGAAATGCATCATAACCCACCTACCCCCACCCCATGCAACTCATGAGTAGTTTTGGTATCCCTCACAATCACAGTGTACTGATGATGAACTGTGGCACTAATTGTAACAGGTATCCTAAACAGAAAGAAAATAACTTTGCAGTGTCCATAAGACACTCTCACTGGTAACCCTTTAAAAAGTAGTGAGGATGGGTGTGGAAGTTCTGTTGATTCGTACTGTGAAATATAAATTTATTGGCAATGGAGATCAAGTGTGAGATCCTCTGTGACAGGGTTGGGCAGCTCTGCGCTGGAGCCCAACCCAGTTTGATGATTTTTCTCTTCTAATTCATCTCCTAAATCTAGTAATTAACAGATAAACTGTGTTTGAGCAGGAAACTACACATGATACCCATCCTCCAGTATATAGTAACAAGCCCAGCCATTGCCTAGCTTGTCTTGGCAGAACTGGTTCATTCATTGGAACATACATGTAATACCTCACATCATAACTCTTTTCAACAGAATCATCCTTTACGCTTGACATGTTAAGTGGGGGTGTGGCACCTGGAAAAACAGTACATTTCTCTCTGTTATTTCAGAATTGCCCCCTCTGTTGCATTAGATCATTCATCCTATAGCAACTTTTTACATTTTAGTAACCTATTTTATGCAAATAAAGAATTAATATTCCATGATTTTTGTGCACTGTAATAGAAATATTCAAAATGTAAAGGTATTAACAATTAAATTTTTGTGTGACATTATTTGGCAAGACTGTACTCTTACATGAAATATACAAACTGAGGCAGCATTAAATCACTCATTGTGTAGTTGCAGTGTATGTGTGTGTGTGAATATATATACATATAGACATTTATTCATTTATACGCTGACTGGGACTACCAAACGCATACCCACACAAGCACAGGCCATTGTGCATCAGATGTGGTTGATTTACAAAAACATAGACCATGCAAACCTCAGGTTGAACTCTCTCACTCTCTGAGCTCTCTGCTTTGTTGGCCAGAGATCTCCTCTTAAACATGCCGGGATTGGCTGGAGAGCCCAGGCTTGTAAAGTGTTATGGCTCCTCCCTAACTAAGGACACCTGGCCATTGTTAAGGAGAAGCTATGCACAGTTTCAGGGCACATGGCAGCTGACTTGCCTCTCTAATGCCACAATATACATTTTCTTTTAGCATTTTCACTGTTGGAAAAGATGAACCAAGACATTAATTAGATTATCCAAGACATTAATGCATATACACACAAACGTTTTCCCCCATAGACAATGCCGCACCCTCATAACAAAAAATGTACTTTGTGTAAGTTTTATCCTATTGGTGCTATTTTATGACTATTATTGCAATATTATATTAAGCTGCTGTAATTTATTATTGTTGTTCCTAACTCATAAATATTTGCATTTTATGCAATTAATTGCACTGATGCTAGAATAAAGTATTTTTCATAATACTGTATGCACTAAATGTTGCCCTGTTATGATCTATTGTATGCTTTATTGTTCCTTGTGCAATTATATCTCTTTTCTTGTCCTCACTTGTTTTGGAGCGTTGTTTCGTTTTACTGTATAGTGTAGATGTCTGAATTGACAATAAACACATACTTGACTTGCCTTGGCTTGATCTTGTTACTTTGCATTTCATATGTCTCAAGTTGACCCGCTTGCAAATACCACTTAATTTGCTGTTCTAGTACAGTTTACAAGCAGGTAAAACGAATATTTCCCAGGTTCACTCCAGTGATGCATTAGTTAAATGCTGTTAGCCCAATCCACATTGCACAAAGGTGTACCAGTTGTGGTATGCATTCAGATTCTCAGCTTTTACCACACACAGTAACTACTGTTAAAATGAAAAGAAATAACATTAGTAACATAAATTGTGATGTTATGTATTCCAGTGTGTTCCCGTCCTTTATGGAAACCCTAGCATTACCTAGAATGACCTTCAAATACCTCTTTTAGCTCAGTCAATACTTGAAATGAGGTGAGCGGATGACTGAATTTCACAAATCCATGCAATTGCTGGAAGCACTGAATGGAACTCAGGAACTAAACTTCTAACCAGCTCACAAAATCTTGATACCTTGTTTTCTCATTGTTGCTGTATATTTACTAATGTATTCATTCTTACTGGAAGAAAGACACTGCTGAGATGAACAGATTTAAACAAACTGCATAGGCTCCTAAGACTTCACACAGTTCTGTTGGACAAATTATTTATAAGCTGGGATGGAGGTTATTGACAAAATGTTTGTAGATAAACCTGCCTTGCCAAGCAGGCCACTTTTGCCAAAAAGACACACCGCATGCAAATGCCTGGTAATGTTTAGGTATAAATTGCTGGGAATTTTGGGAAGCAATGCGTTCTATTGATTAGTTACAGTTTTACATTGTACAAGAAGGCATTTAATCTCATCTACTCATCTATATGATTTACTCATCTTCCTTCTTCATGCTTGTGAAGTTTACATTGGCAAGCATAAAACAGCCTCCTAAAGATAGAGCTGCACAGAATTTTTTTTGCCTTATGCATCACTTATTCTTCACTCTTCACTCTAATCAATCTTTCTGTCATGTTGAGGTGTATGAAGACTGGCTTCACTGGAATTCCTTTTGTAGTTTTAAGAGTGGAGTTGGGGCCACATAACTGATAATTGCCCACCACACTCCCTCCCTCTCTCTCTTTATGTAAGGCGTTGGATACTTTGGGTAGGTGTGTCTTGTTCTCATTCTGTGGAAGCTGGTATTTCAACTCAACAGCAGTCTCTCAGGTTTAACAGTATTTTAATTGCATTTATTGTCATGATTATTTACCAATAAGCTTTCCATGAAAAGAGTTTGCAGCTGCGTTTGAAGCTTGTGCTGCAGTATTGCAAACCATGTGCCACATACATTTGGTCCAACATGCTACACTTTCTATGCACATGTTGCATTGTGTTTTTAATGCATTAACCTCTTAAACTGCAGGCTCTGGTCATGAAAGCAAGCAACACAGTAAGAGGCCAACAGTAATTTTCTATGAAAGTAGGCGATTTGTGGTTTTGTGACACAGTAATTGAGCTTTTCTGGGGTCCCCAGCCTGTGCTTATTACCTTTTAAATGTGTAACTGATATAAAAAGTCACACATATATGTAGTAAATATTTTGACATTTTCTTGTGAGGAGCTGGACATTGTGTATGACCACATGTGACAACATGTGCAATTATGAAGAGAAAAACATAAATATTGACTAATAGTAGGAATATAAGGTAATTATTCAGATAATAATTGTTTTATTAATTCATCATGTGATTATGAAAGTAAAGAATGGATGTGTGTGCCCCCATTCAAGCTCTTCGGGTTTGAGAGGTTAATAAATCTGCTAAGGCAATTTGCAGAATATTCAGAACAATAAGTTTAATTACTGGATAGTGCACTTTCTAAAGAAGCCTTGCTTGGAGAAAGCAGGTTTGTAATGAGAGGAGGTAGTGGTTTAACAGAAATGTGACACACCCATGAGGCATGGAGGTGTGTGTGTGTGTGTGTGTGTAATGTGAAAGAACCATATGTTACATATTTGTACTTTCAACGGCCCGACTCTCCCAGCTCTTGTCCTCCACATATGAATAGTACATTAGATTTAAAGATTTTAAATAGGGCTGGGAATGTAACATGTTAATTAGATTAATTAATTACAGAAAAAAATTACGGGTTAATATTTTTTACGCAATTAACGCTTTACGTCATCTTCCCGTTCAAAATTTTGAGGAACCAGCAGGAAATCCGAGTCCCAGATCACTGCTGCATAAGCAGCCAGAAATTGCAGTTCAGTTGAGTGAGATTTGGAAGAAAAAAACGCCAAAATGGCCAATCAATAATGTCTTGTGAATGTTTTGCCGATACTAACTCTGAAGGGGAATATTTGCTTTTTGGAAAAGACGCTCACGCGTCTACCGGTTCAACTTTGGAGCGCAGCTGCGCGGCCCTGCGAGGCGAAAGTGAACACAAAGCACAAACACATGTTTATTTCAACACTTTGCTCATCGGGAAAGTGTGTGAAAGTGGTGAACCTGGTCGTACTGTCTGTAGGAGAGCTGTTGGTCGAGCTAGAGGCAGCAGGAGAGGGGGAAAATTGTGCCACATTAGATTTCTTCACCAGAACTCCAGAGGTGCAGAGTCTCAGCGCGGCTGAATAGTGTGTGTGAGAGAAAGCTGGGAGATGTAGTTTATCAAACTGTTATATAATGTAACCTAATTCCTAGTTTTGGTTCAGTCAGTGATAAAAATGTCATTACCATTGTAGCCCAAGTTATAGGCTTGTATTCAATAAATGGTAAAAAAAACTGCTTCTTGTAAGTCTGAATGTATGTGCAATTAAATGTGATTAATTCGATTAATTAATCGCCACACCATGTAATTAATTAGATTTTTTTAAATTATTGCTTGACAGCACTAATTGTAAATAATTAGACAGATGTTAAGTAGTTCATCATTAGCTTCAGCATCCAGCAGGTGTGGAAGAGAAAGAAATAAAAACTACAAACTGACTAATCTCAATTTGATCAGATTTTTATGTATCTGATAAATTCCTCTTGTATCAAGTGAGCACTGAACTCTCTCACAGAGGTTCTCTTGGGTAAATGACAGATGCAATTCTGTCAATGTGCTTTCTTCACAGTGAGATTAAGCTGCTGAGTAATAGCTGGTGATAGACAGGCAACTGCAGGCTGAAAAGTGTGGCAGTGTGTACTCAACTGTCCCCTGCAAGCATAAGTGACATTCCAGGTCTTGTGAAACCACACCAGAGCCCTCCTTATTGTTTGAGGTATTTGAGGGAATGTGTGTAATTGAGCCATGTTTTAATCTACTCAAAAATAAATCTATTAAGTCTTTACCTATGACGATATTTACAGTCAGCTCAGCCCTGGTGTGGTGGGGGATGGTAAATCACACAATCTGTATTTTAGGTCCCCCATACCGACGCAGTTCACAGACACACCCATTTCCATCAACACTACTCAGAAAAGCTCTAACAACTTTGTATCTCCTTCTAATTCATAATGCAGATAATCTATGGTATTTTTACAAGTGCAAAATTATTCTGCAATATTCATTGTTGTCATCTTCAGTGTTAAAAAGGCAGTTAGATGTTAGTAGGTGGATGTAAATGCCTCAGCTTGCTTTTAATATTACATTCTTTTAATTGAATGTTATCTTTGTAGGAGGGCCTACTAAGTCGATGAAATCTTAGACATGCCCAGACACCACTAGATATGATAACATCTAAGCCTTTGGATGGTTGACTGATAGTATTACAGAAAAGTGTTTGTTTAATCTAAAGTAATTTTTACTCAGTCTGTGGTTTTGTAAACTTTAATGTCAGTTATTTTTTTAATATGCACTCTACCATGGCTGAAGCAAATATACATTGTACAATCTTTCATGCATGGTGCATTCAATGCCCTGAGTGTATGTAAGTTACACAAAGGTTGTCAAAATCCAACATGCTGAACATTCTAAAAGATTATGACACATTTGTCAGTGTTGCAGAACCGGAAAATGTGAAGGCCTTTTTAAGCTGTTGGACACATCAATCTGCAGATCTGTTATGTCTTACAGAACAAGCATATAGTTTTAGGCTTGTCAAGTATCTGTTATGGATGTGTGTGTATAAACAAGTGTGAGTCCTACATGTTTTGCTGCATGGGTGTGTTGGTGTGCGGGAACACTAGCTCTGAAAAGCTCAATCTGTAAGTTGCTCCAGTATAAAAGACCAATATTGATTTAGAAATGAAGAAAAGAGATTGTAGTGCTCACTTGAACATCTGTCAATGACTAAATTCATGCTGTTTCCTATATCCAACAACTCAACACTGTATAATTGTTTCAAAATGTGTGTCCTCTGTGGTGGGCCTATCTGAAAAAGATCTCTTGTAAACATTTGGGCATGGAGGAGCGGTGAACTGTCATTTAAAACTCCTCTGGAAAAAGGCTCAGCGATGGAAAGAAAGTCTACTGAACTCTCCACAACAAAAGAGCATTTGTTCTGTGAACATTTCTGCCAACCCTCCACAGGAAACACAAATGCTAGAAAAGCTGCACGCTGCTCTGTACTGTGCTTCCTTATATGTTTCCACCTCCAGTAGCTCTGCTTTGTGATTAGGTGACGGACCTTCACCTCATTAGGCAACCAGGATTGCTCACTTTCCATATGTAACTTCTAGTATTTGATTAATTCCATTCATTGCAAGCCCAGAGAGTGTGGTTTGTTTGAAATCTGCTTTTAAATTCGACCTAAGCATGTCACATAAAATGTCATATTATCAGTCAACTGGCATTAGGGATGGGAAATTAAATTTATTTTGTCTAACCAATTCTCTTATTTTTAAAATTTTTATGAAAGTATGTCCAGTTCAACCCTTTCATTTCATGCCAGGCTGTTGCCATGACTCAGTAGTTTTCAACAGATGGTCTAGAAATGTAGCCAATCAAAATCAGTGTAAGTCAAAAGAAGTTTGCCAAACTTCAACAAGAAACAGACTTTATGATGCAAAAGTAAATCAAAACAGATTTCAACAGACTCTTGTCTCTTTTAGCTGGTTTATATTTTACAGTCTGTAAATGTTGCCCTCACTAAAGTAGGCTGATTTGGAGCTAACATTCTAACATGCTAACCGGTCAGTAATATTAACGGGCAGCACATAAGTTCAAATATTTGTTTTTAGGAGACACTTGAAACTCCAGAATAAGAAGTTAAAATGTTACCTAAAGCCTGTTTAAAGCTTCAAACACCTGTCCTCATGCCAGAGCTGTAAAGCTAATGCTAACTTGTTTACACTCTGCTTATATAACATGACAGAAAGAACAGATTGAATGACATGACTGGAGTGTTCTACACTTTATTTCATGTTTGAATGTCTTCAAATTTTGAATGTCTTGGCAGCACTCAACTAAATTTGTTCTTTTGGAAGTATTTTGACTCATTTTCGGTCACAGAAAATGGCAGAAAATGGACCTACTTCACAGAGAGAGTTACATAAAATGAACATGTTTAAGAACCAAAGAAGTTTGGCTCAGTCTGGAACAGCCACAAAGACTCCTACCTAACTTTTGAATTTTTGGTTTCAGTGAGTCAGACTTGGCAGTGAGTATTTAACAGGGAGCCCCTGGCAGTTCCATGCACACAGCACAAACACAAACGAGGAGGCTGCAGATTACAGAGAGAAAATCTGCACAAAGTCGAAGGATTCTGTTTTTCTGAAATGTGAAATGTGAACTATTATTATGTTAATGTGTTAATTACTATTCAGTCAATGACACAATATAAACAACATAATGATTGTGCAGAAAATCAGTTCATCCAAACTTTGGTTCAGCTGATTCACTGAAAAGAGTCAATTCAAAAGAAGGGTTTAGTCACAAACTGGAAATCACTCACAGTCACCCCACCCTGCAGAGACCCAATACCAGAATAGCACAATAGCAAAAAAAAAGAAAGAGAGAGGGAGAGAGAGAGAGAGAGAGAGAGGGGAGAGAGAGAGGGGAAGAGAGGGGAGAGAGACTGTGAACCTGATGTGTTCAGCAAACTCTGCTGAAATGTGGCCTAGGCGTGCAGCAGACAGTGGCCACAGTTGGCTTGCTGATTGGAGGAATCTTTTGAGCCTGAGTCATTCTGGAACCACTGATATTAATTCCAGGGAGAGTGAAAACAGTGTCTGGATCAAAGCTCACTGTGTTAGCGTGTACAGGAAGTCACACACTCCCATACTGAGTGGTTGCTAAGCACAGGCGGGCAAAACAGTAACAACAGCAATAGTGGCAGAAGCATACATCTTCTAAAACATGGGACAAGTTTAGTCAGCGGCGTGATTACAGTCTCTCTATTCCTCTGATTGTGTCACCTGACATAGTTCTAACTCTAGGTAGTGTTTCAAGTGAGGTTTCTCAGATTTCAAGTGGTGAATAATAGTACTCATGTTACTTCATGTTCCTGTGCTGTCTGACTCTCCTGCCACACCTCTTGTCTAATATTTAATTTGGAAAAGAGTGGCTGCTACAAACGTGTGGGTTTTGACATGATATTCTTTGTGTTGTACAGTCAGTAATATCTGCCTGTAGTAATGGTTTTAAAATGGATGTAAGTGGCCACAGGCAACTGGTAGTAAATTTTAAATATTTCATGTCATCTTATTACTGCCTAATCTGTCTTTAACATCCTGCCTGAAGCAGCAATAAAGTCTAGACAGCTATAAATCTACCTTTTTCTTTCTCTCACTTACAGCTCTCAAAAATGATATCTTCCAGCATGAATGAATCGCATAAGTTGCTCACATTAAGTAGATAAATTGAAAAATGCACATTTACAGACATTAAAATTCTAAACCCTGGAGATGAGAGATATTATTGCTATATGATTCATTCATCTTAGTTATTGCCTTCCACTTTTATTTATTGCTGCATCAACTAGCAATTGCTCTGCTCTTTGGAATACTGAATAAATGATGTACTAAGATAACCAGTGTAAGTTCTGAAATGCCGAAAATTTGTCCACACCCTTTTAAGCAATAATTTACATTTAGTCAGACATTTATCAAATCTGATACCTGAGAGTTTGATTGTAACCTATGTGTTGTGTTCATAGTAATTTTAAAACCAATAGGATAATGATGTGTTTGAGCTATCTGTGGTTTCAGTAAACTCTTTCACCAAAATATTTTGTTCACCAGATTTTCAACATATTTATGGTTTCAGAAAAGGAATCCTTGTAAAGGCTTAAAGACCTGTCCAGCTTATTCTTCACCATGATGCCATTTTTGGTTGGTTGATAGTATTTGCTTTGCTGGTTCATGTGTACTTCCACAGAGCAGGAGGTTTTCACTGACAGAGAGCGATGAGGTATTTTTGGCCCATTCTGGCAAACAGACAGTTTTCAGCAAACTGGTAACACCCATACACACATAAAGCTTTTATTGTATTCTGCAGGTAAAGAGAAAATGCAGGCATGCTGTCTTAGCAAAAGCATAGGACTTGCCCTAAAATAAACTTTTTCAACAGGTTTTGAGTTTTGTTTCTTAAATCTAAGAAACAAAAGTTAGGGGTTTAATATGATGATAGTTAGAGGTGGGTAATATGATGACAGTCAACCTTGCAACATACAATGCCTTTGGATCAGAGTGCTCCCAGTCATTGCCTGTAAATGTTATAATGGTAAACAAAATCTTATGTTACAGGTAACACAAAAAAGTCACATGCTGGCACTAAAATAATTTCACAGTATGTTTGTGGATACTAATACTAACTGCATGTTTCTTTCCAAAAAATACCCTAATAATTGTGGGTTACAAAAGTGCCCTACCAACAACTCACTCATTTTCTACAACTGCTTAAGGGTAACAGATACCTGGAGGCTATCCCAGGGTCAATGGGCATGAGGCAGAGATGGCAGGGCGCACACACACCATGCACTCACACACTCAGTCAATTTAAAATTCCCAGTTCAGCTGATGGGAATGTCTTTGGACTGTGGGAGAAACTGGAGACCCATGAGGAAACCCACACCACTATGAGGACAAAAAGCTCCGCACAAACAAACACAAACACACAAACAGACACACACAAGGCCAGGACCCAGATTCAAACCCCCAACCATGCTACCCACTGTGCCATGGTGGAGCTCGCACCAACACCTGCATATGATTTTAAGGAACAGAAATGCTGCTTCAAAGCATTCAGTTAAGCAAAGCTATACTGAAGGTCCCATTTAGCTCCACCTTTTTCTAGGTACAAAGTGTTTTAATGAGCAGTAACTTGGCATACTTGGCGTTTATGAATGGCATTACAAATCTGCTCTGCAGGGCCTTTGGATTGTGTCCTAATAGAAATGCTTTACAAATTTAAACTAAATCTGAATTGTTATGACAAGACCAATCTTAATTAGTTTGGTGCTGAAGGCGAGTCCCCAGTCGTGTGGTCTGGTGTGAGCGTAGACATGCAAGTGCAAGCTTGAGGCAGTTGAACTGGTAAGGCATGCTCCACCTTTAAGAAGCCACCTTCACTCTCAGGCTATGCACACCAGGCAAGTGATTCCCTAGACAAGATAGGAGAAGTCAAACTTACTCCTACAGGGGAATGTGTGCGCCCACACAAGCGCACACTTTTTTACCCAAAGCCTATAATTTAAGGCACTACGTTTTAATTTGTACCTCAATTACATTCCATGTGTGTGTAAAATTTGATTTAATTGTCAAGCTAAGCACCAGAGGAATACAGAATTTAAATAAATCTCTCCTTCATTTTGGACTGTACATATTCAACAGAAACATACATAATATTGGTCTTTATCAAAAAGAAAGTAACTTAGGACCTACAGTGGGAAATATATGGCTGTTTTATATGGCTGTTTTGTCCTTATTGTTTTCCGTGGAACATTTTCTCTAATATTTTCTCAGGAACTGTTATCATTTTCACTTCTGCTCACCTGTGATAAAATCTGTGTGATAATATTGGCAAGAATTCATATCCCTCCCTTACTAGACAAACTTATCCAAATCACCAAGCTTTATCGGGTGTAAGGAAGCCGGGTCAGCATATGGCCAACTTATGTGCAGCAGACCATCAATGAAACATATGTAAGGTTGGATCACCGCTAAGCACTTATAGCACTGGCCGCCAACCCTAGTTTGGAGTCACCTTGTCCTGCACATTTTAGCATTTATTTCTCCCACCTATTATACCAACGATTCACCTAGAAGCACAAAAGTATAGAACAACACAAACATGTGTAGGACAGGGAGTCCTCCAATACCAAGGCAGGAAATCTGCAGCCTATCCATTCCAATGCAACACCATTCAATGAAATCATCGAAGTTACTTGCAAACAATAATCTTTGCACTTCATGTCTTACAGTGGCTTATACATTAATATATAGCAGTGCGTTATACCCTCATTTTTGAGTTGTGGTTTTGAGTCGGTGCCAACTTCAGGATAAACTAAAATAACAACCAGTGTCCCTCCACCCTGATCTGTCAATCAGCATGTATGCTAAAGCAACCATAGTCGAGGGCAGTCAAGGATTCTCAGGCAAGCAGATTCAGTGGCATTTCAGAGTTATGTAAGGCACACAACCAACGCTAGCTCCACCAAACTCAGGTATGGCATTTAAAGTTCAAGGAAAACCGCCTAACACCTACGCATGTTGCACTACACACCACCTGCAAAAGTATTCAGACACAGATCCCTGACCCTGTTGGGTTTATTACTGAATAAAACATGGCTGATGTTATGCATACTGGTGCAACACACATCAAAAGCTTTTTGCAATACTTAACCTGTCATGAAAGAAAAATACCTGCAAAGGTTATTTTAGCTTAATAGCCATTGCTAATACTATGCATGTCCATTTTCTGCAGTAAAAGCCCCTACACTTGTGGGACAACAACTTTAGTGAGATGTTAGAAATTTGCTGTGAGGATTTGCCTGCATTCAGCTACAAGATGATATAACTGAAGTTCAATTATTCATTCTAGCTTACAAACAATACTCCAACTCATCCCACATGTATTGGATGGAGTTCCTTCACTATGATAAATACAATTCACCTGCTCCATAGGACAATGATCTAGCTAACACTGAATTGAGTGTGGTGACCATAGGCTTATGGAAACCAGAGGTGCCTGATCTTATTAAAAATGGCCAACTTAGCTTCATTTGAATTAATCAGGTGCACACCAGTTCTTAGTGTATAAGACTAAACACCTTGGCCTCAGTCTGCTCCTAAGTCTGAATCCACTGGCACCATGTTTCCATAAAATTAATACAAGCTGTATGTGTGATCTATATCAGCATTAAAACAAGTTAATGAATCCTCTCATTATATAAATGATCTGGTTAATTTTTGAAATATAGTGTCTTCATTATTTGAAAGCTGGCAAAAAAACATGTTCACTTGTAATAAGGGAATGTTTTCAATCCTGCTTCTGGCAACCCACAGCACTGCACATTTTTGAGGCTTGCTTGACTTGACACACCTGATGCAGTTCCTGGAGAATTCAGTTACTGAGCTGGATCAGGTGTGTTCAGTCAAGCAGTACCTGCAGTGTTGTGGGTCAAAGGGTTAAGAAATATTATATTAAAACATTTAGAATGACTGTTCTGTCAAAGCCAAACCTTCCGTTTTGCCTTCTCTTGTAAAGTCATTTTTCTGGAGTTACAAGCTATTTTTGTTTTGTTTTCTCGTCCTCTGAGTTTGCATTAATTTAGGGTTTGACAAATGAATACTCTGAATTAGATAAAATATATGTTATGGGTGTGTTGTTGATGTTGATGAAGCTAATCAGTTGATAAACTAAACTTGCAGAACATGAGAATACAGTGCTCAAGTTCTTACCATTTTACATGAGGGAAAGAGCATCAGGTTTTAAACCTTTAATAAAAGTCTCAGAGGAATGCTCTTTATTCGGGTGTGGGGGCTACAAAGATAGGATAGATCTGTGAAGAATGTATTGTCTACATGCCTGACAGCTGGCTGGACTACATTTTTCACTTTGAGCAGCATGCCTGGGTAATTACACATTTAGAAACTTTTATTGTCAATTTGCATTTTACATTTAATTTGCATGCAATAAGGAATGTGTTAAAAAGCACTTCAGGGCTTTTAATAATAGTAAACAATGTTCAGTTCACTTTTGCTGATGTCTATTATTGTCTTAATTGCAGTTTCTAATGGCTATTTAAGCAGCATTTCAAGAAATGAGCAGCAGATGCAGTTTAGAGAAGCACATTCAAGTAATGTAGTCTTTACAAACTGCAATGTCAGACATGCAATAGCATTTGATTTATAGTTTTGTATACCTGACTTACAAAATCATGGTCACACCTTAGTCACCTTACACATAAGGGCACACACACCCATTCTCATAGTGCTGGCAGATCTAGGGCACTGTGTTGTTTTTTTAATGAACTATGTGGCCGTGTCCGATCGTTTTGCAGAAAGTAACAAAGAAAAATTACAATCTTAAAAAGAATTATTTTTACATCATGGTGCATTCGTTGTGCTTTCACATAAACCAAGTGCTTGTTTACTTCACATGTGTAAACCTGGCAGTAGGCCTGCAGATCTTCTCCTTTGTGAAGGGCATGCCTGATGATCTCACTGTAAGTGGGCCATAACTAACTCCCTCCACAATGACCGGGGGAGCCAGCCCAGGCATGCTGCTTCTCTCTTTCTGTGCTTCTGTCTCTTTCTTTATTTTGAGAGAGCTCAGCCTGCAAGAGGAAACTTGGCATAAACACATTACTCATTACACAAACCTGACTGGGACTTTCACAAGGCTGTGATTCACTTTTTCTGATTTCACACTTTTCACACCTGTTTTACAGTCTTCATCACACCAATGTGTCTGCCATTCCACACCTTCTCCTGTCGCTGTAGTGGGAACTTGCACCTCACACCTGGTAATCATACCTGCTTCACATTACTACACCCATGACTTAACCACTGACGTGAGGTCTCACTGTCTGTTTGGAGCTTTTGCTTGCTGGGTCTGCACATTGTCTCTACATGAACAAAATGGATGAAATGCCCAAACTAAGTAAACTTAAGGCCAACGGTGTGTTTTATACTGTGATCAAATGATGGACATGTTTGAATAAGGTCAGTTCAATGCATCACCATTTTCGGTGTGAGAAACGTGTGAGCTGTGAGTTTAGATGTCAGATGGGCCTAAGACGTTTTAGAAAAAGAATGAATGAATATATTGTGTGATCTGTGACTCACATATCAGCTCTACAGGCTGAGAAAGTAACCTTACTTTCTTTGCTGGAGCTTAAACAAAGCAACCTCAGGAATGACAGGTAGTATTCACCACACCCAACTTTCAGCAGAACAACACACACACATACACACCTACACACACAGAGACACACACCTACACACACACACACACCACACACACACACACACACACACACACACACACACACACACACACACACA
>JBBKCR010145168.1:0-19433 GCA_037577295.1 Ladigesia roloffi
GTTAGGACTCGACGGATCCGGTTCAATCGAGACCTCAGATTCGTGATTCGTGAGTCATTTAATGGATCCGGGTGATTAACCCGGATGATTCGTGAATCGCTCAGCTCTACTACATTCGAAAAAGAAGAAACAGGAGGAGATGGAAGAGGGGGAGGAGGACGAGTGGTGTTGTTTTGGAGAGTTTTGGAGAAATGTGAGCTATAAGTAGAGCTGTTTAACATTTTAAACTCTTTACGTTGTGTTTAACTTTTACTGGAATAGGCTGAGGCTGCTCTCTTTTTCGGTAAAGTGTGTGTGTTGGAGTGTTTGTGTGTGGGGATGTGTTTGGTTGCTGGTTGTGTAAGTTGGAAGATCATGAACAAATCTGAGGACGGCTCTGTAAAGGGGCTTGTGTGTGTGTTTTTGTGTGTGTGTGTGTGTTGGTATGTGTGGTGTTGCCCTTTCGCTGTGGGAAAAACTAAAAATGTAGTGTTCAAAACAGCCTGATTTTTTACATGATTTAAGCCAAATGGAAAAATGTTTTGTTTATTAGTGACTCCAGAGCAGGGGTCAAGTGCCCCCAAGGACAACATGAGTAGCTCAAGGACCGGTCCAAAATATAGCACAACTCACCAGGAAACAACATCTAACATGTAATGATTTTCAGGTAAGAGTTAACATATTGTTGCTGTATTTCTAAACAGTATGAAATCTAAATCCTGGTTGGATTTATCTTCAGCCCAGACAAGAATTAACTTGTAAACCATAAATGTTTTTCCCACTTCCTAAAGTCAGCACTTTTACACCAGGCACATTTATACCAGGCTGTACTTTGAAAACGTCTCTGAATTTGACTTTTTTTCTCCTGCTTTGGGAGAAAAGGCCTCAATCTGTCTCACTTCATGCTCAGGGTTCACTATTCCTGTGCAGCCTTCAATCACATACACTTCAGTGTAGATGTCTCTTAAACAGCAACTGCTACTTTCCAGTGAATTATC
Source organism: Ladigesia roloffi (assembly GCA_037577295.1). Lineage (NCBI taxonomy): Eukaryota > Metazoa > Chordata > Actinopteri > Characiformes > Alestidae > Ladigesia > Ladigesia roloffi. Next base: position 978 of record JBBKCR010145168.1, read on the forward strand.
CTCACACAGCAACTTTGCAAGTTTTTTTTCATCATTGATTTGATATCACATTTTTGTCAATCTAGTAGGTCAAAGGTGTCTGGTCTTCTCTGTGTTAACCTAAGGGGAAAATGGCTATGGCATGTGGAGTGGGCCCATAGTCGTTTTTTCTCCTTTGAGTGGCCACACAACTTAAAAAGACAGTGTCCGGTCCAGAAATTTCTGTTAGAGAGGAGACAAGAGTTATAGGGAAAAATTATAGGGGAAACATTATTTGTGTCTAAAAGTAACTTTTATTTATGGCAGAGGACATACATTGCTCAGCAGATGACTAGCTTAGCAGAGAGATGTAACATTATGGTTAAATCTGTTTTACAAGTTTTTGAGTGTTAAAGAATATATGTGGGAATCAGTATGGGACAATTTTAATGAAGAGGTACAACAATCCAGAGTATTGGTTGGCTCCGGATAATGGTATTGGTTATTTTTTGGAATGTGAGACCTGGACTTTATTATTAAAGGAAATACCTGGGAAAAGTGGGGGAGTCAAAATGCATTCAGTATAGGGAAATTAAAAGAACAAACAATCTGGAAGAAAATAAATACATTTCTATAACTCATGAACTTATTTGGACCAAAACACACATCACTGTTAAATTCACTTGGGAACTTTGCTTAAATGCACATTGGTTTGTAGTATATGGCAAGTTCTTGGCAGGAAAGAAATGGGTAAACACTTTAGTCCACTGAAAACTCACTTGTTCGGATCAGTGTAGGATATCAATCAATCAATCAATCAATCAAATTTTATTGGTCACAAAAAAAACCTCAGCACGAGCACATAAACACATAATCATCAAGACATAACATTGCAAGAGAGGGGGGGATTTGGTCCAGCATAAAACAGCAGCCATCTGGTCCTGCAGCTGGGACACCGCTGGTCAGACACGCCATCTCACACTGGGGGGGTCAAGCATGTGTGTGTGTGCGTTGTATGCCTGTGTAAGTCCAAAGTTCTCCACAGGTGTCCTTGGGTAGGGGAAAAGGAATTCAGAACGTCTGGTTATCTTGTCTCCAGGAAGATTGTTTCGCCCCAGCGGCCTTTAGGCCCGCTGGTAAGGGGGGCCGAGGAAAGAGTAAGAAAGAAATTTAGCACGATGACTGATACTCCAATTTTAAACAGCCATCTAATGTCCATCACTGGTCATAATGGTTAGTCCGATGGTTTTGCAGAGACACGAGCTTCTCCAAGATGATATCCAACTGCCTTTGAGAAGCCAGAACTAGTACTAGATACTAGAACTAGTATCACTTGTTTCTTTTTGGACTAAAACTTGAACCTATTTCTTTCCAGCCAATAATCTGCATATATTATAAGATAATGTGCATATAGTTCAAATTGTCCATGTGAATTTAACAGTGAAGGTTAATTTGGTTCAAACAAGCAACAAGTGATACTAGTTCTACACATCCAGTGTTTCCAGTGGATCAGAACATTTAACCCACGTCTTTCATGCCAATAATTTGCCATGTATTATAAGCAAAGAGGCACATAAGATAACTTCTCATGAAAATTTTATCGTTTATAAGCCAAATTTCTAGTATTTCAAGTTATAGAATAGATTTTGAATCATAGTGATATTGTAGCCTGGAGTGCACTTCAGCGTCGTGTTTTATTCCCAGTCACAAGGCTCTTAAGTGCACACTCTCCCATGTTGAAGAGAAGTATGCCTGATTTTCATACTTTGCATTTTGCTCCTTTGTCATCACCACTTTGGGAAGCCAAGTGCAGTATTTGTGGCTTGATACATTTTTTTTTGGCTTGATAATATACAGTATTTAGATTTTCCTTCCCAACTCTAAGAGACTCCCCCAGAGTAAAAGTGCAGATGGGAGTGGTGCTGATTTTTATCCATCAGATCTTCACTACAAATTAAAATGTTTATGAAGTACTGATGTTAGTCACGAAATAAAAGAAATATGTGTCTGCTTCAACACACAAATATCATTTTACTATCAGTGCTGTAAATGAACTCATCACTGTGAAAATGTGTTACCATAGCTGGCTGTGGTTAGCTTGCCTATCTAATATCTAACAATTGAACACTTTCAGGCTCTAATGGAAAGAACAGCTGATTCTCATAGAGACTTCAGCTCTTCAAAACACCTCTTTCTCCTTGTGCTGGACTGTGTAGGAAGATCATGTTCATACTAACAGCAGCAGTATGGAGTTTGTCTCCCGGAGCTCGCTCTTGTTCATTCAGTTTCCATTGAGATTTGAATTTGAACTGAGTGGAATCTGGTGCGCGGGCTGCAGCATGAGGATACTGAAAATCTGAATACCTACATGAACCCCCCCAACATTCACTAAGGTAAAGATCTAAACTATGTTGAAGAGTATAGCTTTGAAACACTTTATTTCAATAATATTACATTATTGTATACATTATAATTATAATATATTATTATTATTATCATTACACTGTGTTTACATCTTCTAAAAGATTGTTTTAAACAAACAATAAAAAATTCCACATGATCAGCAGTGTTTCATATTTTTCTATTTGTCATCGGTCTTAAAGAACTTCATGAACTTCAGTTCTGATAAAGTTCTGAGAAGAAAATCCCCTGTGAAAGATGCTATTTCTTTAATTCCTCCTTATCAGTTTTTGTGTGTTAACTTTGGCTCTAAATCAGTGTTTCTCAGATTACATTTGGGATACAGTGCGCCCCCTGGTGGTTGTTTTGTAGAAAGAACAGTTCACTGTGCTCTCCCGATCCAGGCTCTTATTCATGACATGAACACAGATTCAACAATGAATTTATTGATCGTATTATTCTGGATGTTCAGATTTCCGAATCACGAGGCATGCTAAAAATGAAAAACAAATAAATGACATACTTATTATTCTTTACCTGTTCTATATTCACTCCTCTGTGTGTAACTCTGAACTGGATCTGACTTTTCGGCTCTCACTCTGATCACAGTAAAATTAAATGATGCAGATGCTCCTCTTGATCCATCTCTCAGATGGTCCAACTTGCAGGTAGGAATATAAATCATATCTTCCTTACATCTGCACAAACCTGTCAATGAAAACAAACTAGAAACAAACCAAAATGTCCAAATGGTGTCCTAAAGGTGGTCAGCTCCTTACTGCCCTCCGCCAATGGCACCTACCAGTATCCTTTACAAAAGTCCAGGGTGCTCAAAAACTTGGCCTTGCCCAAGCGCTCCACCAAATTATCTAACATCGGCATAGGATATGGATCAAACCTTGCCTGGGCATTGATCTTTCTAAAGTCAAGGCAGAAACGCAGGCTCCCATCTTTTTTGGGAACCAAGATAACAGGACTGCTCCACTCGCTGAAAGATGGCTCAATTATCCCCATCTGAAGCATCATGTCCAACTCCTCCTTCAGAATTGGCAGCAGATGCTCTGGCACACGGTAAGAGGGCTGCCTCACAGGATGCCCATCTGTCAGTACGATCCGGTGCTCCACCAGGTCCATCCGTCCCGGACGCTCTGTGAAGAGTCTCTCCGGCAGAACACTGCAGAGTTCACTTTGTCAGTCCTCAGGCAGATGACTCAAGTCCAACTTGCTTCCTTCCTCCCGTCCAGGTAAGTATTGCTCACCATACTCATCCTCCTCCTCAACCGCTCTGATCAGCATTGCTGGCCCTTCTAACTGTGGCTGTGGTTTTTGTTCTTGGCTCTGACTCCACTTCTTCAGCATGTTAATGTGAAAGACCTGGTGTTTCTTGCGATGGTCTGGCATATGAATTTCATATGTTACATGTCCCATTTTCCAGGTCACTGTGTAGGGCCCCTGCCATTTTGCCAGCAGCTTGTTGTCTGAACTGGGCAACAAGAGTAAGACCCAATCACCAGGCTGGAAACAACGAGTACGGGCTGACTGGTCATACCATGCCTTCTGCCTGACTTGGGCTTTATGGAGGTTCTCCTGAGCCAAGGCTGTTGTAGATGCCAACTTCTTCCTCATCTTCAGGACATAAGAAATTATATCTGTTTTGCCTGAAGTCTCTCCTTCCCAGGTCTCTTTCAAGACATCCAGTGGCCCTCGAACCTGGTGTGCATACAGGAGCTCAAAAGGGGAGATCCTGTTGATGTCCGTGGGACCTCCCGATATGCAAATAACAGGTAGGGTAACCACTGGTCCCAGTCCTTTCCAGTGTCAGCCACAAACGTTTTAAGCATGCTTACCAAGGGCTGATTGAACCGCTCTACAAGTCCATTAGTCTGCGGGTGGTAAGGAGTGGTTCTAATTTGCTTAATCCCTAACAGATCATAGACCTGCCTAAGGGTTTTGCTCATGAAGTTAGGGCCCTGATCTGTTAAAACTTCTTGGGGAATCCCTACCCTAGAGAAAAGTTGTAACATAGCAGTGGAAACCTGTTTAGCTGTAACCATTCTCAAAGGGAATGCTTCAGGGTATCTGGTGGCATAATCACAGATCACCAAAATAAACCTATTCCCTGCTTTGCTCCTCACAAGGGGACCAACTATAGCTACCCCAATCCTCTCAAAGGGTGTGTCCACCAGAGGTAAAGGCACTAATGGGGCACGAGCGAGGGCTTTGCCTCCTAATAGCTGACACTGGGGGCAACACTTGCAGAAGCTCCTCACCTCTGCAAAAATACCAGGCCAATAAAAACGCTTACCAATTCTCTGGTGTGTTTTCATATAAGCTAAGTGTCCCGTCCAGGGAATGGTGTGACCTAGCTCCAGTATCTGTTTCCTATGCTTCTCAGGAACCATTAGCTGCAAGCCATCCTCACTGGGACATCCTCACTAAAATAAGGCAATTCTGACATATCAGTATGCTGTTCTATTGTCATAGCCCTTGTAACCACACAACTCGAAGCAACCTTGTTCACTAACTCGGGCAACACAGGAAGATCCTGTCCCAACAACACTGGATAAGGAAGCTTGTGAACTGTCCCTACCCTGAGTAGGTATGACTGACCACATACCCGAATGTACACATCTGCTGTGCTATGCTCAGACTGATCACCATGAACACAACAAATTTTAAGCTTGTGGTAACAGTTCTTGAACTCGAGAGGGATTAAATCAGACTGTACATGTGTCTGTGAGCTTCCTGTGTCTATGAGAGCCAAGACAGGTTTGCCATTTAATTCAACAAAAATAATAGGGTCTCTGTTCTTTTGTAAGTTAATGGGTGGGGTGGGGTTAGGACTATAGCATAAATTGAAGTACTTTGATATCGTAAGGGGACAAGAAGGGCTCTTATGTCCTTCCCTACCACAGTTAAAGCAAGTTATGCCTTTGGACTTGACCCTATCTGGGGCTATGTGCAAAGTGCTTTTGTTAGGGATAGTATCAGAAGAAACTCCCCTACTAGCATTCTCTGGTTGAGCCCTGGCCTGACGGTGCAGCACTCCAGCATAACGATAATTTCTGGGGCCTTTGTATGCTGCCACAAAGCTTTCCACCAGCAGCTCTGCTGCAGTTGTTGGGTTGTGTTCCCTGACCCAAGTCCTCACCTCTGGATAGAGGACTCGCAAGTATTGCTCCAGTACCATAGTCTCCATAAGATCTTTCTTATCGCTCTGGTCATACCTGACCCACTTACAGAAAAGGTCTTTCAACCAGACATAGAGTTCTTGTGGTGTCTTATCTGGACTAGTCTCCATGGCTTTGAACTGCAAATGATAAGTCTCAGCATTTATCTCTATTTCTTGAGAATGGCTTCTTTTAACTGATCATAATCGAAGTTGTTAGCTGGATCCATTGCAATGAATGCACTCCGTGCCTTGCCAGTCAGGAGTGGTATTAGATGAATAGCCCAGTCCTCCTTCAACCACTCACAGGCTGTTGCCAATCTTTCAAAAGTGTTGAGGTAGTGCTCGATGTTATCAGAGTCCTCTAGCTTTGCCATCTTCAGTTTGTAGTCTCTAGCCCCTCTGTTGGTAGCTGCAGGTAGTTCAGTTATTGGGTTTTTGGAAGGTGGGGAATTGCTCCCCATTCTTTGAACTGCCTCCAGATCCAGCTGGAGCTGCGTCACCTGATGAGTAAGGACTGAAAACCGATGGGCTTGCTTGACCGACTCCCTTTCCATTTTCTCATCTCTGGCTTGCTGGACATCCATGAAATTTGCAAACATGTTTGCCAGCCGGTCGAGTGAGGAGTCGCTTGTCGCCAGTCTTGGAATGGACCACGTGGACTCAGAGGCACCCGCTTCCATTACAACCTCTTCTTCACCCTTCTTCCTATCTTTTCTGGAGGCCATATTTTTGTTTGTTTGTTTAGTTTTTTTTTTTTTAGATGTACTGTTTTAACTCTCCGCCAGACTCCCAGACCCCACTTCTGACACCAAATGTGACCGGATGGCCAGCGGTGGAGTAAGCAAAGGGTTTTTTTTTCCTTTGATAACTTTTATTCTTAAAAGAAAGGAATTCAAAAGACCAAACACGATGACATAAATCAAGTTAGCCAGGCTATATCTTCTAGAGACACTGCACTAAACTTTCTAAACACAGGGCCTTATACAGCCTCTCACTAGCTGTAGCCCCGCCCATAAGACAACCCCATTATCAAAATAATCAATTAACAGTTAAGCAACATTAGTATACACAAAAATATATTAAAGAAACAAATACAAAACAAACAACAACCCAAAATCTTCCTATTTCACCCAAAAGCCTTAAAAGCAGAGAAATCACAATTTTAGTTGAAAAAATTAAAAACACCCCTAACAAGATGATTTAACCCATCCAACCCCTCTATTTAAACCCAAGTGACGCAGTCCTTCAGTTTCCCCACAAGGCCAAGGAAGCTACAATGAGTTTGAAAAGTGGTGAGTAAACCTGGATGTTTCTAAAGCTTAAATAAAAGCATTTTAACAGCCAGTGTGTTTGGTTTCATTTATTAACCCACAAGCTAAAATTAGGCATTACTATATAGACAGTGCTATGTAGACATGCTGGTAGGCCTTTCCCTGCACTCTACACAACAAAGTTGAATGTACCCTAGCCAACTGTATTAACAATACACAAACAGTAGTGCCAGGCCAGCTGAGTTGTTAATATTGCTGGCAAAAAGCTGCCTATTCACTAGATGCTGTGTAAGTGTCACAGCTCACTCTGTGACACGCCCCATGTCTAAAGAGCAAAAGAGCTTTATGCAAGTAGAGATTTTATATTCAAATTCAAACTTTACTGTACTTCAATGTTTGACCTTGTGGTTGGCTTCCATCCTATGATCAGTTGTTCTTTTGGTGAGTAGTTATGTTAGGTGCAGTTAATCAACTGAGTGAGAGGTAATGATACCAAATAAAATAAAATAGCTAAGATTTCTCTTTACAAATGCAAAATAAACCAATTATTCCCACTAAAGCTGAAATTGTGCTTTGTCTTATGAGTTCAACAAAAGTACAGTAAGTGTGCCAATGCATACTCCGTTATTTCTTGGCCAGTTATCACATGTTGCTCTGGTAACACTTGCAAAAATATGGCATTCCATCTGGGCCCTTTGTCTGCAGTTCTGCAATAAGAAGATAGAAGCTGATAACCTGGTAACAGGCTGCTAAAAAATATTTGTGATGAAGAAAATGTGATGAAGAAAATCCACTTGATTACTTGGAAACTTGGATCCACTTGGAATTAAGCCCTACTGAACAATCATTTTCTTAATGGCTATATATGAAAGACCTGGAATATTTAATCAGAACAGCTTCTCTTACAAATGCTCAGCAGGTCACATGGATCAAATACTTGATGCATCAGGGACCACCAACTTTGAAATGGTGGGTTGAGATGTCAAGTCTCTCACTACCTCCTCTTACAGGACCATCAGGAGCCCTGCATGGTGCCAAAGTTCTGGTCACTTTCAACATCAATGTCCTCAGGGGCTCCAGCACTCTGCCTGGTGCAACTCCCAGGAACCCCTTGGGCAATCATTCGTAGATTATATGTTCAACAGGATGCACTAGGCTGTTCAACATGTTGTTTGGCTGACTTGATTACTTTGTTTTCATGTTTCCACTTTTCATTTTCTCATTTCAAGTGTTCTACAGCTCCGGAAAATTATAAGAAAATGCAATTGATTTTTAGGTCAGCATCGCTGAGTATGACATACACTCCATACCAGTGTCTGTTAAATGAAACACCTCATTCCGCCTCATGACGTAATGATTACCTGAATCAAATCTTATTTCTTATGCAGTTTAGATAACTAAGGTAAATTGGAGAAGCCTAATTTTAGGTTGAAATATCCTTTTAGCGACATTAGCACACTCTAGTAGACTCATGTCTAAATTGGAGGAGGAAATTGATGAAATATTCCAACTCAATTTCCTCCACTAATTTAGACATGACGCTGCTAGTGTCTGTGAAACTAAAACACTGTGTTGCATGCATGTTGTACAATTTCAATATGCATGCTGGATGCTTATCAAATGATTTGCTGCTCTTTGCAAGCTAGTAATTCTGCGAGTACAATATGTATGCTGAGGCAAGAATGGAACAACCTGACCAAGCTTCTAAGAAGCGGCTGATGTGTGGGAAACACAATAAGGTTTTAATTGAAGGTAGGAAGGACTCAAGAGCCTAGAGAAATAATAAAGGCATGGAGAAGATAAAGGATGGAACAGAGAGCTTTGGGATATTGCTATGGTGATAAAAAAAGCTTGTCTCCTCTACCCACATGGCTTGGATTAACAAAAAGGACAGCACCTTCTTCGGGCCACGTATACGACTACAAAAAGATACACATTTGACATAGGCTGCCTCTTTTTAGTTTTTGAAGCAACATGTTTCTTTTTCTTAAGATTCACTGATGTCATGATTTCTTCTAAAGAATCTTATACTTTTAATCAGAGCCATTTCTGAATGAATCCAAATACTACTTTTTTTTGTTTAATGATATGACAATGTAAACATAATCATTCAGAATGAATCAGAAAACTGTGATATAAAATATACAACCATTATCCAACATTTAATGGAATAAAATGTAAGTTTTTCCATCTACTTCACATGTAGTTGATCAGCCAATACCTGCTTGACCGGTTTTGTAGACTTATGGAAATGGTTTAGGACACTCTATGGCTTTCTGTGTGCTACATAAATGAACAAACCTGTTCCAGTTTATTTAACAGAGTGTATTCCTCAAACTATCTTAGGACTGCTGATCTAGAATCAGTTTTTGTTCCAATGACAGTCATGAATACAGAGGAATCTGATCCAAGATCAGTTCTCCATATGATTGCTTTACTGGTCAATTTTATTGCTCAGAGTAAGTTATATAGTTTCCTAAACCCCATCAGCAGATATAACAAGTTGATAAGGAGACAAATGTCGCTCAAACAGGTTGAAGGAATTTAGTCAGAATGAACTTCTAGTGTTTCTAGTGTCTGAATTCTAAACTGAAAAATCTGAGGTCAGACTTAAATTTGAACACAAGCATATAGTGGTTATAAGTGAATTATATAGAAAATGTGTGAAAATGTGTTTTTAACTGCTTTTTAAGACTAATGACGATGGAGACAAGATAGTGTTCTATGGGACTGGCATGAGAATTGGACCAGATGTTTGTTCATTGCAGCGATGGCTTGTCTTATTACCACAATGCTGACATTTAGAATAGTCCCTAGCAGCATAACCACAGACACTGTCAAAAACTGCAGACAGTGCAGTGTGTATAGATTAAAGTGACAGTATGTATGAGGTCAATGAAGTGTAAAATTTATGTGTAAAATGGCGGCTCGCAGTTCGTTTAAGGCAACAAGTTATAGGAAAGAATGGAGCTGAGGGAGCAGCTCAGTCTGAATGTTTAAAAGAGTGTCAGACTGCTGCTGGAAATTGAAATGGGTGTTTAAGTTATGTGCGCATTATTCTGCTGTTTAGAAAACAATCAGATGTTTTTTAAGCTACTTTCTTCTGCCAATCTAAAGCAACTGCTTGTATGACAAGAAATAACTAAGTTTTTACTAACATAAGGTGGGGAGTTACAGGGACAATTCGATGGTTATTTTGATGTCCTATAATTAAGAGGACAGTCAGAGTACCAGTACAGTGCTGTTTGTGAACAAAACTCATGAAAGTGTCTGTCAGTACCACTTGGCCAACACTAAAGTTTAATTTATGCTCTTTCTGTTTAAAGTCCTTTGGGCTCCATGGAACAGCATGTGTCCTTTCCAGGCAGTCACTCTGGGGTCACTTCAGTGTGTTGATTTCTTCTCTCTCTCTCTTTATACACTGTTATACTAAGCTTTTAACCCCTTTATTAGGGTCATAAGTTAGCCTCAAAGCTACGGCAGTTTTTGTTCTTAGTTTGGGATAGGTCACTTACCCTATGGGGGAAAAAAGTATACGGACACACCTGTTTTTCAGGGTTTGGGCTAGACCACTTGCTTTCAGTGAAGAGCAAACTTAATGTTTCAGCAGACTAAGACATTTAAGACAACATTATGCTTCCAACTCTGTGGACACAGTTTAGGTTTCTATTCTAGCACTACATTACTTTAGTGCACAAAGCAAAGCTCCATAATTACATGATTAGATTATTTGGATGACTGGCCCAGACAGAGCCCTGACCTCAAACCCATGCAACACCTTTGAGGTGAACTGGAATGGAGATTGCGAGCCAAGCCACTTCTTGTTCAACATCAGTGCCTGACCTCATAAATGCTTTACAGAAAGGTATGGGCACAAATTCCACAGAAAAAATACTGCAGAGAGCCTTCCAAAGGAGTGGAAGCTGTTATAGCTGCTATCCCCCTTTAAAAGGGGGGACCAATACTATATTAAAATGTAGTTTAATATAGTATTTAAATACAATGTCCTTAAAATCCCTAATGCCCAGATGGTGTCGTAGAGTGCCTGTTCTTTCCACTTTCAGACACTGGGTGGCGGTATTACACCATGCTAAAACAGGCCTTCTCTTAGCTGCGAAAGTTTGGTTGAAAACAGCGCAAATTAATAGATCTCATTAAGCTATGAAATCTGATTGATCTCCAAATATGTGAGCAGAAGAGGTGGGACATGAGCTACATATAGAATGAGAGTGGTCCAAACCAAATTGTGTTTAGTACATCGAGCTGCCCATCAAGCATCATTAAGGTGCCGCGCGCGCCCCCGTGTACAGTGAGGGTGCGGGATAGAGGACGTCCCGGAGTGAATCTATGCTTTAGGACCAAGAGGAGGGCGAGCATGCCTTTATAAATACGGCAGGTCACGCGTCTTTCACGCACCTTGTCCTGGAAACGCGGGAGGTGTGCGGGCGAATCCGCAGTGTGCAGCCGGAGCCCACATGAAAACCTCGCCAGAACCAGAGGCGCGTCGCGGCAGGCTGACCGGAGCGTTTTAACGCATCTTCTCCCTGACGGCACTGTACTCGGACACTTTGGACTTAGTTCACCCCCCCACACACATCCTTCAGTAAAATCTCCCCCGAGGAGCAAGAACACGACCAAAACACACAACTGCTGCGCTGCGGTTCATCGACTCCATGCGTTCAGCTGGAAAGGTAAGCAGCTGTCTTACCAGTCAGATCACGAACTTAGACTGCAAATGAGAGATTGCACCATGATGACACAGATGCATCCCAGCCTCCTGCAGACCATCTGGTTTGGGAAGACTCATTTGCACCAAAAAAGAGATAGAAAGAACTACCTTTAATATATTTGTTGTTGTTGTTGTTGTTGTTGTTGCTGTTGTTAGTGTTCTGCCTCCCTATAGGCTAAATTTACCCTGAGGTTTCCGCTTTGATACCTGGAATTATGAAGATTCGGAAGCATAGACACAATTTATTGGGGCCACAAAAGTAATCACTGATGTCTTAAGGTCTCGCTATAAATATTTATCGCATAAAATGCAGTCAGAAATAATAAAATGCCTGCTATTTATATTATGCTTTCAGTTATGAGTAAAGGACGCGATGGTGTGTAATTGGGTGATTATGAAACTACTAGGAATTCATTCACAGTTATAAGTGGTACTATTATTTTAAGGTTTTAATGAAAAAGATGAGTAAACACTATAACATTATGTCTGCAGATGTATGGGGAACAAGAACAACACATAGAATGATGTGCCCGAGTCTACTGAAGATTGTTTTAGTGTTAAAATCGATTCTCTGTAGATCATATATTCCTAAATTAAACCTCTCATCACATGGGATATTGTATTTCAAAAGCCCCTGGAGGCCCGGGAAAAAAGCTGCAGGGCTCCTCCAGTGATAATAAAGAACAATTAAGTCTTCGCAAGCAGGCAACATCCAGTGGATGCGATAGAGGAATATGACATTGCTCCCCTCTTGAATACCCTTCAAAATAACAATAAGCCAGTCCAGAAACTCTGACAGGGTAAAATCCGCACTGATGGAGATCAGACACTAGGACATAAGCCAGTGATTACACTAAGTACTGCAGGTGTAAGCTGCTCATCTTTTGAGTAGTGCTAAATTGTGCGCTCACACTTTTGACAAATGCTTTTCAGATATAATGGCCAATTTCAGCTGAGTGATATGCATACAAATTTAGACTGAAAATAAATTCTGTTATTGAATCCCTTCACTTATGAGATTTCTATACATAAATCTGCAACATTTACTGAAGGCTGGCATCTGCAAGGCTACATGACCTCAAAATCAGCCTTTTATAATTGTCATAAACCTGCATAAAAATGATAGAGGCATATTGGTATGAGCAGCACTTGCAATAAAGGCTGTTAAAGTCAATTCGGATATGATTTCACCTCAGAAAGTGTTATGATAACTGATTTTTGTTAGACTAAATATTTTTCTAATTAATGTCAATAGTAATGTAAGGCGTGTGCAAGTGTCATGTAGCCTTTTGATTGTCCCTCTATAGTAAAGTGTAACCCAATAGTCTGTATCATTCCTTAACTAACACAAATGTGACAGAATACCTAAATAATCAAATGTTTTATCTGACCCATTGAAATGGTCATCTTACTATTTTTAGCCTTTCTTTGGCAAATAAGGTTGAAATCCAGCTCATCAACATTTTAGCCTATCCAGGGTTGAAGCATCTAATTGGTCACACGACAGTGGACAAAGAGCAGAATCTGCTTTCAGTTCTCTTCGCAGTAGACTTAAAATGAAGGCTCACATTTGAGGGCCTTTGACATTTTTCTCAAAAAAAACCTATGTTTTAAAATGTTTATCCTGGAACTCTGCTATTCTATGTATATCTGTATAATAAATTGATTGATCCCAAGAATACAGCAACTACATTAGACTTTAGAAATAAGGATTCGAGTTTGAAGTTAAATTATTACAGAATGCTACACTAGAATAAGGCTTGTATGCTGCTTCCTTAAGGACCTTCAGAACTGGAACATCTCTCATCTTGGATAAGAGTGCTTTCTTGCTGAACTTAGCAGAAAAGTGTGTGTAAATTCCTGGGAACATGGCCATGTGGTTTTAGATGATTCAGTGGTGTAGAGGCAGTAATCAATGGCCCAGGGATGCATGACAGTGCAGGCTGCATAGTCAGACTTTACATAGCTGGAAAATAATCCATAGGTCTGGTAGCGCTTCTTAAAAAGTGGAAGTGGTGTCAGGCTTTTTAAAGGTATTTTTAGCAATGCTTTTGATGGAACTATTCTGTCACAACAACGAAAAAAAAGTATATTTTAGCAAACAATTTGATTTTATGGCAGATTTTAGCCAGTGAGAAAGATTAGGAGTCAGTGTTTTGGTTTTGACATAAAAATGTCCCATGCATCAGGATGTGGACCACCATCTGTTAAGCCTACATTACAAAAATGTGTACTGATGTGCCTTACAGAAATACAGTAACCTTACGTAAAGCACATGGCTTAAAACCACCGCCACCAACATTTATACAGCATTCTCTCATTCATCAATCATCAGTAATTTAAATGGCACTGTATCATCTATCAATCATCCATCTTTAATCAGCACCAGCCTAGTTAGTAAGAGAATCAAAAAAGAGTATATTTGCACAGTACGCATCAGTGGCAGTAAAGTCAAAAATCTTTGCTTTGAGTGTGTCATACAAATGACTCCTATTTCCTTTGATAAAGATCAGGCTTTCTCGGAATAGCTGCCTTGAAGTGGAGGATGTATTTTGCACTCCTGCTGGTGTATTATTGTGTATTGAGACAAGACTCCTGGGTATGGCATAATTTTTGAAGAAAAATGAAAAAAAGATTCTAGCAATTAATGCTCAGCAGTTTGTATCACCAGACATAACAAAGGCATACTTACAGCATATACCAATCAGCCATAACATTACAACCACATTGTTAGGTACGCCTCATGCCATCAAAACAGATGTATGGGCATGGGCACACTGACAGGTCTACAATCACGCAACTCCATTTGCAGCACACTTTCATACACTGTGTTTTCTAACACCTTTCAATCTGAGCCGGCATAGCCAGCATTGTGTGCCACAATAGCTTCAATCGAACCAGACACAGTTTAAGTACTTTACTTTATCATGGATTCCAGTCAAAAAATCTGCCATTTTGGAGCCATCATAATTTGGCCCTACAAAGTCACTCAGGTCCTTACTCTTGGCCATCGTTCCAACACATCAGCTTTGGGAATAATCAGTTCACTCACTGCCTTACCCCTTGGCAGATGAATTGTAAAATGTTAAGAAATGTAAACATTCTTGAAATAAGAAGAGATGTGTTATGAGTTTTAAAAAATTGTGAGCAGTCTTATTGTGAAAAAATCCTTTAAATTTTCCCATGTGCTTTGACACACATAAGTGGGAACATGCTCATATCAATTGAAAAGATACTGAGATAAACTCTCTCTTGATAAGATGTTTATCATTTGTAACATTTGCTGTGACATAGCTAACCTCGCTAACATTTCTTGTAGGAGCGATTAGAGCGATGCTTCCACCTCATGCCTTCTCACTGTCACTCATGAGGGAAACCAGCGACGGGGCAGAGACCTTCCCCAGTGTTTGCACTCTCTAGGCCAACATGGAAACAGGGCTCCGAACGGAGGAAGAGAAGGACCCCCCTGCTCAGCGGAAGCCATCTTCATCAAGAGACAGTGGGGATGCGGGACCCGAGAGCTGTAAACGCAATGGCCTGATCAACACCCGTGGCGTCATGGTGGAGACAAAGGAAGGCCTGATGTCAGTATACTCCGCCCCGCAGTATCAGGGCCACGTGGTGGTGAACCTCTCACCCTCCCAGCAGGCTGTCCAGGACAGGAACGGCGCCAGGGTCAGTGGCCGGCACCCACAGCTACTCAATCCCAGCGCCCTGCCCCAGGCTGTGGATCCCTTCTACCGGCCCAATCTTATTCTGTACTCAGAGGGTGTGCTGAGGGCATGGGGAGAAGGAGGGGAGTGCTGTGAAACCACCTTCATCGAAGACATGGCTCAGGCCCCAGCCACTGCCACCATCATGAAAGACGGAATCGTATTCACAGACAGCAAGTTCCTGGACTTGTCTATGGATGATGCCAAAATTCAGACACTCTCCTACGATGTGGACGACGACGATGACTTTCAAGAGCTAGAGGTAAGATTAAGGTATTTAAAGGAATGGTTTGGCAAAAAATCCAATCACCTGATGATCCGCCTTACCCCAGATGTAGTCGATCAGACATTTGGTTTTGAGATTTTTTTGCTTTGTTAGTTTAGCACCTCAGCTGAGTTTTCACAGAGCAGTGGTGAGGACTGATTTTGAATCAGGTTCCTTTGTGTTTATGATGGTCTTTGTAACTAAAAGGAGGGATTCTAGATCAGCGATCCTTCTCCTGAGTTGGTTCGTGAAAACAGACCCTGTTGTCTAACGAAGCTTTAACGCAACTTAACTATGTAAAGTTTTGTTCAGCTGTGTCCTAAACCATAGTGACAAATCTACATATAGAGATGGATAGTTGTTCAGCAGGGAGACAGAATTTCGGAGATGTATTTAGATTTGGGTTCATATCGACTTCTAGTGTCTGTTCTAATTAGCCTTGTAGCATTAAACTAAAGTTTGAACACTAAAGGTGTCTTGGCTTTGTACAACATCTGGAATAAGTGGAGGGAGAAATTAGAGAATACAGGAAATAGAGTGTGAAAATAGATTTCACAAACAGCATTGCTGTAAAATATCCTAATGCTGTCGAAAGAAAACCTCATATCTTAAAAATCGTAACTTTAAATGAGAACAAAAAGGTTTCGAACTGTATCATTATTAAAAATGTTCCTTATATTCAGAGACTTGATTGATACCCTCTTTTACTCATCAAAATCTGCACAAATGTATGTCCATGATGGACATAAAGCAGCATGATGCCGCCTTTATTAAAACTTTTCTGACTGTTAATATTTTCACCCTCTCAGAACAGATTTTGTTTCACTGAGACATTATTGTTTTAATTTTTCACATAAAAATTTTAAATAAATAGCTAAATATCTTCATGTTATTGCTTGTATAAAATGCTAGTTTGGCATGCACATGAAATAAAACTGCCCCAAATATTTGTATTCTTTAGATCATGCTCATTTTTGCAACACCACATAACTAAAGAGGAGAGAATGAATAAGCAGAAAAGGCTCCTTTTGTTGCATAGTCATGAAGGGATTAGTGTATGCTAATGTAACAAGATGTTATTCCAAGTCATTGAAATGTTCACACAGTGTAAAGGGAAGATGGTGTTTGTAAACAGTGTAAATAAACCTAAGACAGCTGTGATGTAGCTATATCCAGTACAGAACATTTAAGATACACATTGTGGTTTGTTTATTGTGCATATTTTTAAATGATAGCCACAATATGCTTTTCCAAGCATTTCTGCATGTTTTTTTAAACTACAGCAGCCCTGTTTGTTCTAGAATAAAGTGATTTGTAATACATTGCCTTTCATTTCACACCATCCGGTCATATGATGCATTTACAGAGCACGTTTCACTGGTTCTTTCTACATGACTGGCTGTGTGAGAGAGAGAGAGAGAGAGAGAGAGAGCGAGAGAGTGTGTGTGTGTGTGTTATGGGGGTTGGCGGTTGTTGGAAGGGCTGTGAGTAGAGTGGCGTCTGGACGGTCAGTTTCCTGCTGCTGCCCGCCTGGCTGGGCCACCTGTTCAAATTCAGACGCTAAGTTCTGCAGATCTCTGTGAGGTGACAGCAATGCTAGAAAAGAGGAAAATGTGCAGATGTGCTGCACTGTAGTGCTGTAGTACTGTAGGTCTTGAGACCATTTTCTGCTTTCTAGGTCTCGGACCACAGTAGAAAGAGGAGGACTCCAATTTCAGAGCGAGTCCACGAGACCAGTTTATTTTTTATATGTTCATGTTAACAAAATACTCCAACAATTATCATTACAAATAAATGTAAATAATAATAATAATAATAATAACTATTATTATTATTATTATTATTATTTTATTTATTAATGTATAAATTTTTGTTATTTTTTTTAAAGCATGGAATGTTGACTGCCATTATTTGAAAATTACACTGTGCATGTTTTTGTAATGGGTGTATGTCTGTGTTTGGCGTGGGGCGATTGTAGTTGTGATTATTATTTACAAAGTTTTAAAGGATATTGAATATTATGTTCTACTGTATTCTCAAAATTATTTCATAATTATATCGTGAAGTAGCCTGCTAATCTACACATACCACTAGCAAATTTGAATTTGCTCTACAGGTCCTAACTGAGATTCAAATTATATTAATGATAGGAAAAATTTCACATGAAGAGGTTAAGTAGACCTCCCTCCCTTAATTATGTACAGGACTTCTGCTGTAAACAATTCTTAGTCTAGCTCAGGTTTTAGGCCTAACTGTTCATTATTAAGTGGGGTGATATTAAATCATGGCAATGAAAACTGACTTTTTTATGGTCTTGGTCTCGACTCGGTCTCGATTCCTGAAAGACTCTGTCTCGACTTGGTCTTGCTTCCTCAAATACTCGGTCTTGACTCTGTCTTGACTGAATTTGAAAACCAATGGCCTTCAAAGTCTCGGGGCCACGGTCAGTCGCGCATTGTCTGAAGTCAGAAGCGCAGTTGTCTTTGGGGGAGGGGCCAGCGCAAATGGCTATATTCCCCATCGGAAAAATAAACAATGCACCTGGCGCATAGTTCAAATGGGTTGTCTTAAATTAGTAAATGAGTCATGGGTGTGTTCTGGGCGTAGCATGCAATAAACCAATCAGAGTTCACACTCTCACTCCCTTTGAATACCTGATGCATTGTCAATGGCATGCTGTGTATAGTGACGTGAAGACAGGGGAACAATTTATCTTCGGGGATGGAGGGAATGCTCCCAAACCCTTTGCTAGGAGTGCTTATTGTAAAAGACCACCTATCCATTTTAAAAGAGTGTATTTAATGTAGTGTAGATATGATTGTTATTGCACACTTGATTTCAAAAACACCATATAACAGTGCTATAAAAAGAATCTATACCATAAAACTCAGTAATGAGACGTTAAAATAGTTTTTAATCAAATAAACATTGAATAAGAATTCTATTAA
>JBBKCR010145174.1:0-19429 GCA_037577295.1 Ladigesia roloffi
ATGATAGGATTTGGCATTAAAATGTGATCTTTTCATGTTATAATGTAATATTTTCACGTTATAATGTGATTGTTTTACAGTAAAACGTGATAGTGAGAAAAAATGTTTTTATGATTTTGTGGCAGTAATACGCTTCCGTATAAAATAGTTAAAATTGTTCAAATAAAAAAGTTTAAAATCCAGTGGGAGGGAGATTGTCATATTGTCGACTTCGAATAAAGAGATTCAATGGCTTTTCTTTTCGAAATGAAGGGCAAATTTCTATACTGTCAGCTTGCCATTTAACAGAAAATGAGAGGAAACATTTCAAAGATCTATTCAGCTTTGGGAAGAAAGCTTTTTTGTCTGACCTGGTCAGGATAAGCCTAGAGATATTAATCACAGTTCAATTGGAAGATCACATGCAGATAAACTGAACACCTTCCCACTGCCCCCTTCTTGTCCGATTAAGATGCAGAGCAGTTAGCGGGTTGCCAAGAACTGTTTGGTTAAACATCTTTTTTATTCAGAATCATCCATCCATCCGTCCCTCTAAAGCAGGTCCCTCAGAACCAAGGCTCAGCTGTTCATCCAGCAACCTTACATGCTTCAAACCAACAAAAATAAGTTGAGCAAATCGACACATCTTTAAATTGGAAATAGACTGAAGTATAAAAGTATCAAAATCCAGGTCTGCCAGATAGAATGACAAAAAAAAATGCTAAAAAAAAAAACATTTAAACTACTGACTTTTTAAAATAATTACATGGTTTCTTGGGATATTTGAAAAAAATAATTAATTAATAAAGAATGAATAAATAATAGATCATTAATTTGGACAAATTACATCAACAACATGAGGGGAAAAGTCATTACTTTGAGATATTATGTCATTATATCCAGGAAAATAAGCAAAAGTTTTGAGAAAACAAGTCCTAAATTTAAATTGATGACTCAATGCTGATGTATTGCTACAAGAAACAGAGAAAGAAACTTGCAGGAACAGGTTTTAATTGTATTGCTTATTTATCCTGGAAAAAGTACACTTTTTATTTATCCTTGGCGAAAAGCTTGTTTGGATCAACTGGTAATGTTAAGATGGCCAGCACCAATTAGGAGCCCTTCAGACATTGATTGGAATATCAGATGCAGATAGCAATGTACACACTTACCCAAATCCCTTTCTGCCTAAACCAGACCCTTAATGCAGTCCTTAACGAATGGTGAGGGTCTTCAGAGTGAACCGTATATTGATTTTTTCTTTTTCGAAAAAGGAGACATTCAGGAGGTTTCCGACACAGTCTGTCTCGGTTTACTCCAACATGTGTTCTCTTCTATGCCTTATCACAACGAGGAGAAGATATCTTACATTTGAAAGGTTCTTTTATTTGACATTTTGAATGGCCCTGGGGTTATGATGACAGTGGACATAGATGTTGTAGACTTTTGTGTTTCTCACACAAAGGTTCCCAACCTTCATGTCAATATATTTGCTTTGTTTTGTCCTATCAGCCATTGCCAAATGTTGTTCACTCCTCCCTGTGCTTCCTCAGGGCAAGAAAGCTAAAGTAATTAACTAAGATGTAATGGATCTCTTCCTCTTGGCTGCTAATGAAGGTTCAACATCTCAGTCAATTTCAATTTCCTCTCTGTGCTATCAATAGCCTGTTATTTTTGTGGTACTGAACTGAGAACTTTGTCTGTTTTCTACTTTTTTCTGAAGGGTAGTGTCTGTTTTTATCCATGACAATCATTATGGTGGTGAACTATGGATGATTTGTGCAGGTGATGCCTACAGGTTTAACGGTTAAGGAAAAATAAGATGAATCACAACCAATATGCATCATACACACCGGTCAGGCCTGCCATGGTTTCTGATACCTTGAAAAGCCAGTATAGGGAAGCCAGTGGGCTCTTATAAGATTTTTTGACTCCTAGAATCAGAAACACATCAGCTGAAATGAGAAAAGGATTCCGACAATACTACTGCTGTCTGGTCACATGGGATGTCATTGACCATGCTTTGAGAGATGGATAGAGTGTGACCATTCCGACCATCAAAAAATGTCTGGTGCCCAGACCCATTCTTTCTCTTTCTTTCAGGACAGCCTTGAAAGATTTGCACAATTCGTTTCAGTTTGGAAATAGATCAAACAGCATGACTGCAACTGCAGCAGTATATGGTGGTGATGGGGGTGGGGGGGTTCTTTCATTTTTTTCACCAGTTTTTGGCTGACAATATCATATGCTTATACTTCACCAAGAATCTAATAGGTTTCTGTCCGTAGATGGTTATGTGCTGTCATCTAGACACAGTTCAGTTTAAATTAGCTTGATAATTGTTGTAAGTTTTGATGTTGAACCACCTGGTAAATTTTATCAATGTCAAGCACTTCTCCAGGCAATATCTTGTGAAGTGAGGGCTCGGATTTCTTAAGTGTGTTACAGTACATCACTACCACATTCCTTAATAGAAAACTTGTTACATTTCATATTTCCTCCATAGGTGGTGCGGCAACAGGTGGTGGTGCGGCAGCTGACCCAGTTCAATTCCTCAGGAACCATTTAAGCTATGCTTACACTTGACTACAGTTGCTCGTTTCTTCTAAAATTCCATTTAGATCACTCAACGAAATGACCACCACTAGACAAACAAAATTCAAGAGACAAAATATTCGGTTAAGATATAAAACAAAATAAAGCCTTAACAATTGTTTCATTGGCTATATGATACACTGCAATTAAGTAGTTTTATTGTGGCATTGTCTTAGACACATCAGAGACTTCAGATATTTTGATTGAGTGTAGACAGACAGAGTGGTGGAGGAAAGGCTAGAAATTTTAAGCAATTCTCTACCATGGTCAGTGGACTGTATATGGGGAAAGCCCATCACAACCTCTTTCTCAGCTGGGACAACACCATCAGGGCTCCCCTGGATGGCTTTGGGCACGACGACAGCAAGTTAACAACCCTGCCACAAATCATCAGTATGGCTATGAATCACAGAACTCTGGCCCAAGGACAATGCCAAAGCTGGCAACACACCTTCCCAAGATCTGGGCACCACCACCTGTTAACGTATAATTGCTCTCAATGAATATTGTAGATCTTTTCTAAACCCTTAAACCCTGCATGTATTATTCAGTTAAAAATTTTACGACCTTTTATTTTATAACTATTAACACTATAAAACATCAATAATGTTGTAATAATAATGAAAGTGGATGTGTGTCATGTTGAGGTGATTCTCTCTCATAAAAAATAGCAAACATGTTTCCTTATTTTTTTTTTTTTCAAAATACAAAATAAAAGGGCACGCTGGCCAAACAATAGAGTTTTTACCAAGCATACAAATACTCCTCAAAGACGCCTCTAAAAACACCAAGCCCTAACCTCCCAACTAATTCCAAATAATTCCCACTTATGCCCCTAACCACACCAGCAGCTGCTTCTATTAAGCCCTCATGAGGCTCTGGTGTGATCAGGGGACTAAACTGAACCTGAGGGACTGAGGGTGACCCCTAGTGGTCAGCTGACAATGTCAACGAGGCCTCATACAGGCCCTAAAAGTATAACCCTTATCAATCAGTTATTGCCAATGACAACAAAAGCATGGAATGATTTTAGATTTTTTTTTCCTTCATTGAATCCAAAACCAGGTCTCTCAAAATCACTACTATATTTGTATTGCTAAGTAGAAATATTCTTCTAACTAAGCAAAAGAATTTTAGTAGTGGTATGATGGTTGTGCTTGTGATGTGAACTACAGATTTTCTTCTGAGTAGGTATTTCAATACACACAAATATTTGTGCATATCTGTATGTTTTAGCTATACCAGTGTATTTGTTTGAAATAATAAATAGTGAAAAATCTATGCCAAGACCCCTAACTGAAGTAGTCCCTGAAAAAATGCTGCAATCAGAGTTAAATGTGTTAATTCTTTTAACTCTACTGTTTTCCTGCTTTAATTGGAGGCAGAGACTGAATGGTACATGGAATTAATTGTATAACACTTGAGGTTTAATTTGTAAACTCTCCATTGCTCTTCATTGGTGTCAGTTGCTGAAAATTATGCTGCAAATTTTAGAACCTGCTGTGAGTGTGCCAAATACATTTAACATCACAAGGCAGTGCTACACATCAACATGCATTTTGTATTTGCTACCTTCTCCAAGTCACAAGCCCAAGCCATCAATCTAGCACCCAGCAATCTGTGCCTGAGTTAAAGTTGATAGGACATGTGTCTGAAAGCGTCATAATCTTTTCCCTACAGATATTACTTTGACATGGCTGACCTTTGAGAAACCAGAAAGACAGAAACTAGAAATACAGAACACAGTTGTTGCTACCAAAAAAAGGAAATGTATATTACTTTAAAGCAAAATATTAAAACAATATGCTGCACACTTTTGAAAAACACACATTTTTTGGGCCTATCATTTTGCATTAGCCCTCATTTATAGACCTTGTCATGACTCTCCGACCACAGCCACAGCTTAAGCCAGAAACGGCAGTGCATGATTAATATGATTAATATAAAATTATTAATGTATCTGCATAATTTGCAAAATAACAATTAAATAGTGTCGAAATTAAGAAATTAGACTTTTATTGGTCAATAAGTACCAGGATCTGAACTTGCTGTACTTGAGGCAGATTTGGTCCTGACTTACACAGAAGCAGAGTTGCCAGAGGCACCTCAATATATGGAAACCTCATTTCCAAGGTGTCCTTATTTGCATCTGCTCACAACACACAGAGCTATGCATTAGCTTTGTGTTTTTCTCAGTCTCAATCTTAGTCTCAAAATCATTTGCTAGGGAAGGAAAAAGCTTAAATATATTTGGTTTTCATTGGAAGTACATATCATTAAAATTCTGACTTGATTAAGCAGAGCTCCAGGACATGTTTCAGCAGGGGGAATATTGAATAAGATAGTATATGAGATGGTATATGGTGGTATATGTGCCAAGCTCCTGAGGACCAGTTAGTGTGACCACATTTGCATAATAATGTTTAATTTATTATAATTATAATTTGCATTTTTTGATGTAATGCTTTTCCCATGTTTAAAGTAACTACATTCTTCTTTTTAAACACTTGGCTGCACTCACAATTTATTTGATAAGATCCGATTAGTCTCTTTATTTCACTGCTCAGGCAAAGTTACTGCATAAACAAAACCTATTAGAGCTTTAAAATCCTGTTTCTTCAAGTTAATGACTTAATGCTGTCTCTGAAATGTCGTCTATAGGGGAAACATAAATCTACTGCTAAGTAGACATTATTTTGTTTTATTTTTGTGGAAATTGCTCATGACTGCACAGACACACAGAGCCCAGCACGAATAATATACTATAAAACATAACAATTTACAATAAAGTCTTTAGAAGATGCTTAATTTGTTTAGTTTTTGTTTGTTTGTTTCACACTGATGCACTGTCATCCCAAAAATGTACCAAAAATAACTAGAACATATTACCTAACTTATCATTCATAATTCATTTCTTCACGATCATTTTACAAACTTACTTTATTCTTTTTCCAAATTCCAAATAAGCAGGTTATTTATGTCACCCTAACAACTCCTTTAAATTAAATTTGTTGTGATCTAAATATATAATTGGGAAAGCTATTCCCAATTATCAGTTCGAATAATAGAAATGCATTTTTTATTACAGTGTTTGCTAAAATCAGCATGGGTTTTTCAAGGAGTGAGCATTTTACTGACCACCAATATTTGCAAGTCACATTCAGTAAAAATTGAAAATTGACAACTGGAAATAATAATATAAAATATAAAATATAAATATTTCCAGTAAAATCTTTAGAAAACTCAATATAAAATACTATATGGTACATAAATGTAAGTAACTTACAATTAAGTACATTTATAACAGCACAGATGGTGATTAAGAGAATGTTATTGCACATAATATAGATTTGTAGTATATAAGTAATATTGTTAACCACATAGTAAAATTTACACATAATAAGATATTAGTTACAACATAATAACACCCGATAAGGACATTGCCTGATATTGCACATGGTAGAATATTGCTCGTCTTCGCAAAATAATAATGAACATAATTATTTACACCTGCTAAGAATATTTAAAATAACATAGCAGATTATTTCAGAGAGCAAAGATGTGTGACAGAGGGAGGAGTTACAAGTCTAATGGTTGTGATTTTCTGTAGAATCCGGTGGAGCAATTTACGCCGGTGAAAATGATCGATATAAGACACACATATGGCTCCTTACCGGTTACACACTTTGCAAACAATATTTGATCATGTCTTAACTCACCCTTCAAGATGACTCGTTATTTAAATATAAGCTGGAATTTAGTTCTTCAAAGCAGACGGAAATAGCAGTGAGAATATTGTTTCCGACCAAAGTAGCCGCATGAAATTTTGAGACATCTCAATCTCATCATTTACGATTCCCTCTCAATTAGGCTACAGCGGGCTCGGCTGATCTGAAGGAATTGCTGAACAGCCACACAGCAAAAAAGTCCTCTTCTGCTCAACATCACACCAGCTTGGTTGATTACAGTGACACCAGTCTCTCTTTCGTCTTCTCTAACAGAGAAGTGTGGTCAGTGCCATCAAACGACAAAACTGCAAATTGTCTGCCTCACATATACTAAGTAAATTAGCAGATTTTTTCACTGTGAAAACTTATATTCATCTTTTATCTGAGCCACTTATCTTAACAAGGGTGGCAGGGAGAGTTCAAGCCTATCCTAGCCCCAGCTTGGAATCAAACCTGGGACCTTCTATATGACAACGTATTCACAGTCATGGTATAGTGTTCATAAAGCTCAGTAAAATGTCTGAGAGCTTCTTTTTTGTTTTATTTTCTATTTGGAGCTACAAGAAGAAATAAAAAAACTCATACCCTAGGGGTGCAGAATGCTTAGTCTCCAGGATGGTCAAATGCAGGGTATAACCCTGGCAATTAACAAATAAAGTGTGTTTAAATAGCAAAATATCATCAAACAATGACTCTCCAGAGGCCTTGTGCATCCATTATGATTAAAAAATATTGGTGCTTTTAAACTTTATCTGTCCAAAATAGCAGACCTGCCCAAAACGGCAGACCTGTCCAAAATGGGAGATATTCCTGTGATCAGAAGTTTGAAGGTTCAAATCCAAAGGCTACCAGTGCCACCACAGAGGTACTCTTGAGGTATTGTGCCCACACACTGCTCCCTGGGTGCCACAGTGGTTGCCAGCTGCTTCACTTGGTGAATAGTTTAAACGCAGATAACTTTTTTGTACAGTTCACGCTGAGTGCTCTGGTGTGTTCATAGATGAAGTTTAGATCTTTTATATTATATAAGGCTCAGTAAAACCTGTCCAACGACCCCTCGTTTAACATTATAGCCCCCCATGAACCGGTTATTTCACCCATGTTTTATTTGATTTTAATTTCACTACTATTTGAATGTATCATTAGGACCAATTCCCAGTTTCTAAGGCATGAGATGTTCTGGAGTTTGATCGCATGACTGATTCATTAGACCCTTTTCCCTCTCCGCTGGATCTTCTAACATTCTATCACTATGCATCCAGGGGATCGTTCTGATTTAGGGAGGTCGAGATAGATGTAATTATCCCACTAAAGTGGAAGTGTCAGTAACGTGGCTCACGCGCACCAAGGCCTTACATGGTATCCTGACGTCGAGTTGGAATTAAAACTTTGCCGGCGGCGATCTCTCTGGCTTATTATAGAGAGCGACTGGCTGAGGAACATAATAAGCCAATAATAATGACTGACTGGGCTGCACGAATCCTATTAATAGAGCAGCCGTCTCCCTGAGCAGGCGTGCTTCCACGCTCCACTGAGCACCAAGAGGACTTCAGCTAACTCCACTTTGCTGCAGCAAAACATTCGCATGGTTCCTGTGGTCTATAAAAAGGCCATGCTTGTTGCTGTGCTTTTTGCAAATTCAGGGCTCTAAGGGAGCTTTCCGACTATCTGTATTTCCCCCATAAAATACTGTTCCTGTCTACTCTGCAGCGTATTGTAAACCTGGCTTGTTAGTCTTTTTAAAAAACAGATAATGAAATTATACCAAAAAAATAAGCTAATTCACCCTATAAGAAAGAATTTCACATTGTTCTGTGCTATGGGTGGAGGTAGCTCAATGGGTAGGCTCCTTGCCTTTGGACCATGAGGTCATGGGTTTGAATCCTACCCCCAGCACCACCGCTGGGTCCCTGAGCAAGACCCTTAATCCCGAGCTGCTCCAGGGAGACTGTCCCCTGTAGTTACGAATGAAAGTCGCTTTGGTTAAAATGCTTCTGCTAAATGCTATGGTGTGTTAATGTGTGACTCTAAGGGGCCAATTAACTTTAGTTAAATTTTAATTTAGTTCAATTTAGTATTGTTATATAGCGTCCACTATGCGCAAGAGGTGTGTGAGAGGGCGTGAGATCAGCCTCATCAGCACTTCCACTGAAAAGCAATTAGAATTAATGCACAGCATCAGCAGCAGGTGGCAGCTTTCCTATTTGGTGCAACAAAGCAGTGGTCATTACGTTGTTGTCTGTAAGAATGTTCAAAATAGTAATCTGATTCTGCATCTAGAGTGAAGGCAATTGTAAAATCCATGTTAAAAATTGTGCGTGTGTTGTGTAGCGCTTTGAGTTCTCCGGGTACAATACACGTAGCGTTAGTTCCGTTCTTCGAGCCAGCGCATGTCGCGGTAAATAATTTATATTTAAATATTTGCCGGTTCAGTGCAGGGGGGCCATAAGGGTAGAACCGTCTATGCTCTTGTGGTCTCTAAAGTGGAACTCAGAATGCAGCTGCGACAATAGTCTTCAATGTTCCTTAAATTCTAACACCATGTCTCTACTGCAGAACCTAAACCAGAAACCCTGTGGCTGCACGCATCAAGTTCAAATCCTTAACTCTTGCCTTCAAGGCCAAGAGTGGACTTGCACCTCTTTACTTATCAGCATCAATCAGCTTCTCGTCCTCTCAGAGCTTTAAGCACTGCTTGTCTGGGTAGCACTAAAAAAGAGGAAGACACACAGCAAGACTCTTTTCTGTTTTGGCCCCCCCAGTGGTGGAACAAACTCCCTCTTGCAGTCAGACCTGTGGAGTCCCTCACTGTCTTCTAGAGCTGTCTGAAAACCACCACTTCAAGGAGCAGCTTGGTGACTGACCAGTCCTCTCGTTTATCTCATATACTTATTTTCCTATATACAAAAACAAACAAACAAACAAAAGAAACCTCAGGCAGATCCCCCCTTTACTGTTTTTCCTCAATTGTGTCTGAACCTGAGTATTTTTCTTTTTGACAGGATTTGTTAAGGTGAAAAGAAGATGTTGATTTAACCATAGCTTTATAGCTATGAAGTACAGACTACTTAAGTACTGATATATGTTGTTTTGGATAACAGAGTTCCCTAAATGCTGTAAAAACATAAACATAATGGTGTCAATTGAAGCAGACCTAACAAAACAAAAGCTCCAAAATACCGGCCCATTCATTGTTCCTACTTTCACTATGAAACACAATGTACTTAAAATATGCTTAACTCTACCTTCATTTAGCCCTGAAAATGTGCCAAACACCTGAATTTGAATTAAGTGCCCATTCATTTGTAAACAGTTCCCTTAATTTTACCTTTATTGATTTAATGTATGAATGTGAAACCCCTTAATCCTAAATATATGGCATTTTCTTCAGGAGGCTCAGTTATTTAAGTTTATTTAATTTAAAAAATAAGGGAAAAATTCAGTAGTTTTACCCCTTAATCATACTTAATCTGTGCACTTTTCCACTTAATTTTCCTTACTTTCCTGGAAATTACGGTAAAAATTAAGGTTATATTAAGGGGCAAAATTAAGGGGTTTGGTTTCGTAGTGTTTCTTGGCCAATGGGATATAATTGTCCCCTATATTCTCCCAGTACATTACTATACTCGTGCTTCCCCGGAGTCTTCAGAGAAGTAACTCAGTGCTTGCCTGCTTGCTTACATTTTTATTTTTTATTTGGTGAAACATTAAAGGTAAAATGTGTAATGTCCACATCCTGTTACACTATATTCCATGTAAGATCAAGCACATAAAACTGTCAAGCATTAATCGCTCATCTTTCCGGGGTCCCTATAAATCTGCAGGGCACTGTACCATCACACGGCTAAAGCTACTGTCTAAATGGATGCATTAGTACCCCCAAAGTCATATTGCCCCATATTTTACCACACCAGCACAATGTCAAAGTCATGAGTCGTGAATAAACATGAATGCATAATAACCATAAAATGCTGTGCAGCATTAGGAACTTCCAGCTTGGGTGGTTTTGTTTTTTCAGATTTGTCTGGTTCAGAAATGGAGAAAAAAAGACCATTCTAATGCACTTTGGACTTTACGACTAATTGAGTTGGATGGTCTCAAGGCATTAAAGTCTTCATTTTAGTTTCAGTTGCAGCCACTAAAGCATGACCAACATTTCTCCCGCCACACGGAGAAACTGGTTTGCTTTGGACATTTTTGATTACATTCTCTAGAGTTGTCCGCTCATGAAGTTTCATTTTTCCAGTGGAAAACCCAACTCCATCAAAAAAAAAAAGAATCCACATCAAACTATGGGCCTGCTTTAAAGTCTATTAAGGCAGTGCACGCACTCCGGCTGACCAAACCCACAGGCAGAGCTGTCTGCTTGACAAACGAGCTGCAAGACGATAGTCCATAACCCACGCGTCTGTGCCTCAGCGCCAAAGGGAAACCCCCATCCCGTCTCACCTTCCTTCCCTCCCCTCAAGGGTAAACATGGCACGGGTGGGCATTCATTTTGGCTGGGGTGGACAAGCCCTGTAACTGGCTTGTCACATCGACTGAGGGTAAAGAAAAAGAGTGATTACCCTTATATCTGTCTGTGTCACATCCCCCAATAACTCTGGGGCAACATGGATTCTTGAACTGACAGCGTATTAATGCAAATACATTACTTGCTGTCTGCTGGGCATTCAGTAAGAAATGTACAGACATTCTCCACAAGTCAACAGGCGAACAGTCCACCGCATTTTTCACTGCACACACATGGGTTTGTTCATAGCTACGGCTGTGAGGTTCATCTTACTATGCAGGTTAATGTCAGAAGTCTCATTTCACTTAGATTTTCTGATTATTGGAGGATAAAAAGGGTCGACAAATTTTTGGAAATTGTTTGCTTTGGGAATTAAATCTGCCAAATATGACAATAAAACAAAAGATATTTAATCTTTCATCTTTTCAGTTATGTGATCATACACAATAATACACTATACGTGTATCATATAGCAGCTCATATTCACTTAAACACAGACTGTTACGGGACAGAGCGCGAGCCTTGCCCCGTAAACTACCTCTAGTGAGGGAAAGGGATCCAGACGGCAACAGGAGTTCCATTCTGGGGTTTATTAACTCAAAACAGGGATATACAAACTTAAACTGGCTCGAGGGCCGTAAACAGGAAACACAGAAACAGGAATACACACCAGGGAGAGACGAAGGGAAATGAGGCGATGGTCACATAAGGATGTGCACACAAAACCAGACTTTAGTATGTTTACAAATGAGGACATAAACAAGGACCAGGTGCAACTCATAAGACACGTGACAACAAATCCAAACCAAACACATGTCAAAATAGAAGTCCCCTTAACCAAAAGACAGAACTGAAAACCTGAGTACATGAAAACCCAAACACAAAAAACGGTGGCCAAAAACCGCCACTGTCACACAGACCCTTTAACTTTTTTGAAATTGGCTTATTATAAGCATCTGTTATGATTCAAAAAGCAAACCAATCGGCATTGCTCACGCATAAATGAGGCATCTTTGCTCGCACAGTTTACTTTAAAAACAAAACAAACCTTATATATTCCAACAGTACAACAGGATTAAATAAATTTACCATATTTTTCGCCGTATAAGATGCTCCGGAATATAAGACGCACCCAAATCTAGGGAAAAAAGTGTCTTAAAACTTTTGTCCACACTAGATACATTTCCTTTACATTAGAGCCCAGATCGGGCCCAAAAAAAAAACCATGACCCTGTCACGGAACGGTTTACTTAAATTAAAGAAAGGGGAGCGGACGCCACAGAATACAGGCACAGACGTTTAATAAAACAGAAACATAGAACAGAATACATACATATGAGCTCATAAGGGTTACATAAAACTTCCACAGCAGACTACACACAATGATCCTGAAGACATCTGACAAGGGACCCGTGCTCCTCAAACGAACAACATAATATAAATTAGGAGTCCCGGCTAGAGGCTACCCAGATGGCCGGGGCAAAACGGACTGGAAACAGAGGGTGTTGGTGCGCCGGCTAGAAACCCTCAACACATGGAGGAACACGGGTCTAAACGGGAGACAAAACAAACAGAGATTAAACACAAAGACAAGGCCCAGACACTAACAGCACCTACCAGGCCCATGCTCCCCAAAAGAACAAAACAAAACCAAACCCATACACTAGCCTCTGCACTATGTACACTGGAGTACGCGGCTGGAGGCGAGGACTGCCCGTATCGGGACATGGAGCCCGCAGAACTGGGGGAACATGGACCTGGGAACAACGGGGATGCAATAGACACTGAAGACATAAATACAGACTAACAGAACAAAACCGAAACCGAGTTATAAAAGACAGAGCACAACTAAGGAACACTCAAATACAAAACTCAACATCATAAGAATCTGGTCTCCACACAAGAATACTGACGAACCCACACGGGAGACCAGGACCAGGGACAGGGCTTAAGGGAACCACAGTTAAGGGGGAAAAGGGGGAAACCATAAAACAAGAACACAACAAATATGTAACACATAAACAATAAACAGAAACGCACAACACGACACAAAATGTGACTCCAGCACACACAGCATAAAAAGAGGACTGCGACCAGCACCACTCAAAGTTAGGTGCAGTTTTAATGTAGGAAAATGTATATTTGTCGTATAAGACGCACCAACTTTTCTCCCCCTGTTTTGGGGAAGAAAAAGTGTGCCTTATAGGGCAAAAATACGGTAATACTTGTGACACATCTATTTGTCTTTTTTTCCTGAAAAGTGACAGCCCCTGCTTCCATACCACACTCTGAAACATCAGCTCGTATAAACAGCGAGACTGATCCAGTACCATATCTTACAAATTATAGCCAATCAGTGTGCTTGCTCTGAGCAGAGCACACTATTGTTCTTCCTAAGTTTTCTTCTTCTTCTTCTTCTTCCTCTTCTTCTCCTTCTTCTTCTTCTTCTTCCTCTTCTTCTTCCTCTTCTTCTCCTTCTTCTTCTACTTCTTCTTCTTCTTCTTCTTTTTCTTCTTCCATTCACCCATTTTTTGGTGAGCTTTCATTCTAAAATGCAGGTTGGATCCAACAATTAATTTGCCCCCATGAGAATGTTATTAAAGTTTAAACAATCCTGCATCTACATGTAATATCACATACTATTAGTAACTGGCTCCACATAGAAACTGATTTGAAGTTGATATTTCCCACATAGGTCACACACAGGGGGGTTAGCCGTTTTAAGCATTTGCAGATTAATAGAAGAAATGAACTTTGTGAGGAACACAAACCCAACCAAAAACCTTATCTCTGCCGGGACATGCTCATTACATTGAAATCTCTGATTATGGAATTCAATCTAGGTCTCTTTATTAAAATCTCATGCTTGAAAAATTAAACACCTGTAAAAGTCTACAAATCTGTATTAATCAAGTCAAATCATGTAGGTTTTTATTGTCATTTCCTCTATGTACACACATTACATTTAAAGGGTCCTCCAGGAACATGGTGCAACACAAAAGCAGAGCAGAACAGCACAGAACAACAACACAAGTGCAACAATACAACTAAACCAGACAAGACAACCCACTGCTCAGTGCATTTGACAATAGCTACATTGAGGATAAATACAGTATTTTTGTGATTGGTGGTGTGTATGAGTGTGTGTGTGTGTGTGTGTGTGTGTGCGCGTGTGTGTGTGCGTATGTGTGTGCATGTGTGTATGTGTGTTCCTGTTCCTCAGTTCTGGTTGAGGAGTCTGCTGGCTTGAGGGAAGAAAATGTTCCTCATTCTGTTAGTTGAGGCCCGTATGCTACAGAACCCTTTTCCAGAAGGGAGGAGGTAAAAGAGAGTGTGTGAGGGGTGAGTGGGGCCATGCACAATGCCCGTGGCTTTGCGGATGCAGTGTGTGTGGTGTAAATGTCTGTGACAGAGGGGAGAGAGGCCCTAGTAATGTTCTCAGTTCTTCTCACTTGAGTGTGGAAGAGGCAATCTCCTCAGTCTTTGAAAGAAGTAGAGACGCTGCTAGGCTTCGTGAGAGGTTCTCCGTGATGTGTACTCTGTCTCCACAAATGAGTAACCGATGCTCAGTGGGGAGTTATCACATTGCTCCCTTCTGAAGTCAAAAACCATCTCCTGTTTTGGTAGAAATTTGAGAACAATGTTACAGCCGGTGACTGTAATCCTCTACAGTGGACCAGTACTGTACAGAGACTGAAGCTCAAAGTGGCCAGTGAGTGGAGGATATTTCTGGATGGTATATATAAAGCTTGATAAAATAGTCTGGAACAAATTCATATAAATTAATATAGATTAATAAATAAAACCTGATCATAAGGAATGGCTCACTGAACAACCCAAACACTCTGACATGTTATATGAATCAAGGCCTATTTTCCAATCCTATTGCAACACTAGCTTTTTTTCTGAAAGGGAAATTCATTATTTACTGCACTCACAAAAAGCATTTGGGTTGCTCCACTAGTCTAGCACTATTAACCCTTTCAGGAAGAAAATGGCTAAACGTCCAGCTTCAGCTCCTGTGAAAAAAGAAAGTCATACTTTGGTCATTATTTTAATCTGTTCCCATCCATTAGCACATTGACCATCAGTCTTGTAGGGAGGACCAACATTTTGTCCTTTAACACTGGGTCAGAGGTTTATAGACTTCATTTTTACATTAGAATTTACTAATGAACTAATGAATTGTAACTACACTCCAGCTCAGTTGCAATATCCTGTCTGCAAAAGAAACTCTTGACTTTTGCTTTTCATCGAGAGCTGTAAATGCGGATAAGGGTCATTAAAAGTTGATGACAACTACCTCTTTAACACTGACACTCTATAAGGTGGTGCTGAGAGGATAATGAATTGGAGCATCCCGAGAGGCAGAACCTGTCAGTCACCTCTGATTTTAAGTGCCGGTCAGAGCATTAATGTGAGGACAACATCGGAGCAACCCCATACACATCACTGGCTTTCATTGGCAATTAGAGGAACTGTTGACAACGGACTTTATCCAACAAAGAGATCAGGCTAATAGTAGAGCAGCACTGGCCTTGTACTGACAGACATGACACTCGTACACTGCTGGTGGTTAAAAAAAAGCTAAATATAGAGGCAATTTTTGAGTGTTACAACAGCGCTAAGGAAAAAGATCATTCTGGGCATGACAAGGGGGATTAAAGGTGTAATTGAGGACACTACAGGTGCAAATGATCTGATAAACATTTAAAAGGACACCTAGGTGCTGAGCATGCTGGAATAGAAAATCTACTTCCTTTAATTGTGTCCACAATTTTGAAACATGGCATTGTCCAAAATATCTTGGTATACTGAAGCAGTAAGATATATATACAGTGAGGGTGATCCATTTCAGTACTAGGGGTGGAGCCCAATACAATACGCTATTCGGAAAGACACAAATAAAGTTTTTTTACGAATACAGTATTCGGATAAATACTTAAAAATGTATTTGTATTCGGGAACTCCCCGCCCGCTCTGTTACACACTCGCATGGTTCGGGGCTCACTCTGCAATCAGAAAGTCGTGGGTTGATCTTACAGACTGCTAGGAACCTCTAAGGTACCCTGAGTAAGTACCGTTTACACACCCCGCTCCTCGGTATGCTCCCCACACACTGCTCCCCATCCCCACACACCGCTCCCCACATGCTGCTCCCCACACACCGCTCCCCACATGCTGCTCCCTGGTACTGTCTCCACACACTGCTGCACACAGCCTGACATTTGACAGAAAACTAAATTACCTCACTATTATTACTTTGCTGTACAAAACCTGTGTTTAGTTCTGCCTTGAAAGCAATTCAGGCATTGAAGCAGCATGCATTCACATTTAGAAATGAACATTTTGAAAGAACAGTGGGCAAGCAGGGTACAAAGTGAGGCTCCGTGTGAGGCGGAGAGACTGTGAAGTTGGTGGGCAGAGAAAGGAATGCAGTGTTTAAGGTTTCAGGGTTTAGGATATTATTGTTCTGTCAAGGTACTAACAACGCAATTGTCCCACCAAGTGTACATCCACATAAAGTATAGTCCTCAAGGTCCTATCTTGCATCTTAAGTGACTTAAGTGAATTAATTATTTAGAACAATATACAAGCTACATATCAACCCGGGTTATATGAATGTTGTCATGCTGTTTGCTTGAGAAGACAAGATGTGGTGCAAACGCATGATATCAAACTTTAATAAAATAAAACAAGAAACAATTAACTTATCGGAGAGAAACCACAGGCACATACATAAAGCACAACTAAGGACATACTACTCTGGGTAAAAAGAAGTGAATTGAAGTGAAGAATATGGGTACAGGTAGTACAGAACCATGGGTGCTGGTGATAAAGTAATTAAAGATGAAAGCAAAAGGCTTGTTAAAGCGATAGTTCCCCCAAAAATGAAAATTTGATGTTTATTTGCTAACCCCCAGTGCATCCAAGTCGAAGGTGTATTTGTTTCCTCAGCTGAACACAAGCGCAGATCATTAGCTTTAGCCGCAGCAGTCTGGTAGTCATTTAATGGAAGTGGATGGACGTCAGACCTTTCAAAATAAAAAAAAACATGCACAGACGCGTCCAGATTTCACCCCGTGGCTCGTGATGACACATTGATGTCTTAAGACATGAAACGAGTATTTATATCCTTTTTTACCTCATTTTTGGGTGAACTATCGGTTTAAGTATTCCAGCAAGCCAGACCATAGGTGTGGCTGGGGGAGAAATGTGGGTGAGGATGTGACGGATGTGTTCTTTTCACAGCATGAAATTAACCTTTTATGACTGCATCTGCAATAGTGTATAGGGTTTGGTGGTTTTTTTAAACATGTACTCACCAATTCACATGACACTCAGTGTGCGTGTAGTCCAAAGTGGCTGATACAGAAATAGTGATTTGTGTAGTTCTGTGGGCATGTCCTTTTAAGATAGCGACCCCTAAAGAGGTGTATGCAGAAAGCACTCTCCAACTGCTTTCCCAGAAATTACTGAATTTGTGCAGTAAACTGGCCTGTAAAATGTAATGTAACTAATTACAGTTCATTTGTGGAGTCACACCAATGATCTCTTTGATAGTCTAGCACTTCACTAGCCAATAACTTGAAAAATAAGAGTTCAAACATTACCAAATCTGACATGCTGCACCACTACCACATTTTTTAGCAGCTGGTTGCCTCGTGGATAAGACGTTAGTCCTGCAATCAGAATGTCATGGGTTTGATTCCCAATTCCACTAGTGGCACCTCTGAAGTACCCTTGAGCAAGGGACCATCCCCACACACTGTTGTGTGGGGATGGCTGGCCACTGATTTTGTTGATGAATGGTTTAAATGCAGAGGTAGAATTTATTACTGTTCACACTGTGTGCTGTGTTGTGTTCACATGTGACAGATATAAATAAACAAGTTATAATAGATCTATGGGCTATAAAAAACATGTCCATGAAGTTATTTGTACAAAATCACTCTCACATAAAGAGATATCACCAGTTTTATTCTTCATAGTTTGGCTTATGTTCAAAACATGCAGTTTTATGGCTCTGTGCGTTACATACAAATAAGCTGTTGCTGGCCCCGCCCCACCCTACCTATGCCGCATCCACCCAACCCATGCCCCCCCCCCTTACGCTGCTAATTTTGACTAATTTAGTGGGTGGGTTCTTGACAGATGAAGGGCAGTTCTATGCAAATTGGTAAAAACTTCATGAACATGTTTTGTACAGCCCATAGATCTATTATAACTAATGTGAGTTTGCACTAGGTCCACTTTGAAAACATACCCACTTTAATATAAGGTGCTTTGACACATGCATTGTTGCATGCTTAAGCTAAAATTTGCTATGTGTAAACCTTTCCTCAGTTCCAGCTAACCCACCAAGAGCCAATCAAAATTCAGCAGTTAATACAAGCCTGTGTGTATGCCAAATCTTAATTATTGTTGGCTCATTTATGGCATATAGATGCTATTTTCCCAGTTTATCAATTTGTAGCTGTTAGATATCAACATGTTTTCCGTTAACCTCTGATAAAAGCAATACAGACTGATCTGTGAACATCATTGTTAAAATAACAAATAAGTGTTAAGTACGTCCAATGGTAACTTTACCATGAGAGCACACACCAAAAACATATTTTTATGAAAAGCTCCATTTTTTCTCTGAAAGTGTTATACAGTGAAGGAAAATGAGAAAGAGAGAGTGAATTTTTCCCTTAAATTAGTTTGCTATCTCCCTCTGCTTTGTTTTTCCAACTTTAATTTGTCCCCTCATTTCTAATTCCTAATTAATGTCCTGGATTAAAATCCATCAGCAAATTAACTTGGATAATTACGATCACAAACAGGGACATGCCGCAGCCAAACACCCTGCCTGGACCTTAACGAAGCACTTAATGGGATGAGACAGAAAGAGAGAGAGAGAGAGAAAGAGAGAGAGAGAGAGAGAGAGGGAGAGTGGAAGAGATGGAAGAGTTTTTGCCCCTTATGCCCAATGTGCTGAGGTGCAATGGCTTTTTTAGAGCCTCTGCTAACTATGTGCACACAGCATCCATTAAACCTCGTAAATCTGCTGTCTCCTGCCTGTAAAACCATCTCAGACTCTTTATCTCGCTTGCCATGACCAATGAAGGATGCCTCTTTTCTTGGCACCTGAAGCATTCCAGTTGTCAGTAACTCCCACAGCAAGGGTTCCTCCAGCCCACTCAGTAACAGGACTAAATGTCACGATCCCTTTCAGTTCTTAAACAACAAATTACTTTCTTGTCTGCATTTAACCTATTCACCAACTGAATCAGCAGGTGCCAAGAACACTGTGCCTGAGATGCAGTGTGTAGGGACCAGTGATGGGAATAACGGCGCTATAAATAAACGGAGTTACTAATGCTGATAGTTTTTTCAGTAACAATTAATCAAACCAGTTACTGTTTCCCCCGTTACAATGCCGTTACCGTTACTGACAGTAAAATGCGCGTTACTAACTGAGAACACTGAAGCGGTTTTCATGCGAGCAGCGTCTCTCTCTGGTGTGTGTGTGTGTTCGGGGGCGGGGCGGAACACATAACCAGTGATGATGATTGGTATGTCTGTACACGTGGTGTAACTGGGAATGCGATGATTGGCTTAGATTTAG
>JBBKCR010145194.1:0-19417 GCA_037577295.1 Ladigesia roloffi
TGCTCTTCCACTCAATCTCTGGATCATGGTGGAGATCTTCTGTCTCTCCGTGAGGCCAGGATTGTCTGCGAAGAACAAATCGAAAGCCAACAGGAAGTTCTGACAACTATCGGGATCCCCAGCATACCTCTCTGGGAGAGCCGAGTGGTGCACAGGATGTGGGCTTATGTCCTCTGCCAGGACAGCGGCAACTTTCCCCCCAAGTCTATTACAGTCAGTAAATACACAATAACTGTATGTTAAAAGTGTGTCCTCTAGTAGAGAGTTAATTTCACTTCATTTTTACTTTGCAAGGTAATGTGATGATACCCTTTCTGTCTCTGTGATCTGTAAGCCATGTTTGCGCTTATCTTAACTTTTCTTTAACATATTTTTAGCATTTTTATTTGAGCCCCTTCTACCCAAAATGTCTGATTCTAAGCCCAATTTCCCATCTGAAAATTATTTTCAGATGTACAACACATCAGAGGCAACTGACCAGGTGGTATGGAAAGGGATTCTAAATGGCTTTTGAAAAAGCCACACTGTGACATCTTCAGCAACATAATTAAATTATTTTACTAATAGCCAGGCAAAAGCCAATCAGAGAGCCACAAGAGAAAATAATAAAGAAGGGATGTGTAAGTTACAGTTTACTGTGTCAGCTGTGTTGTGTTTTCATTTATGTGATTTGAGTTTATGATTGGTTCTTATCTGAGTGTGTTTTGTATGTTGAGTTTATGTTCTTGTGGCGGATCAACCCTCACTCTTACCCACAGTTTGCTATGGCTGGGTTTTTGTTGTGGGACGTTAATTTAATTAATTATGAGTGTATGTCTCTGTCTCAGATCACTATGTCAGCTGTGTCTTTATGTTACAACCATCAAAAGAACATGCACATGTGCCTCGCCTTACTCCCTGAGTCCCCAAATTCTTTTCCCATTTTTGGAAATTCAGCTGCTATTTTCAGCTGATAACCACATGATAACCACAGCTTGGTCACTGCAGAAGACCAAGTATCAACCATTAATTTCTGACCTCTGTATCTGTCTCTCTTCAGCATCTTAATTTATCCATAATAATATCTGTAAAATTTGAAAGTATAATTGAAAGTACAATTGGAGTTTGTTTTTTTAATTCCCTGAAACTTTCACAACTTTTTATAAAAATAAAATGTTCCAAATAGCAAACGAAAGCATATAAGATGTATTGCATCATATGGAGGCACTGAGTGTTGATTCTATGTACATTTATGCTTGCAGGATCACAGTGATATTTTCTGTAGTGTCTTATGAAAATGAGGCATGCCACTCAAGAGAGAGGGAGAGAGAGATAGATGTGGTTTTATTTTATTTATTTAGTATTTTTCTGATTTTGATTGACTGGCCATGACATTTTCCCAGCTAATCTTTGTTCAGGCTGAAACTGGTGATCCTTTAGTGTGTAAAGTGCCAATTTCTCATACATGAACACATCACAGCACACAGTGATACTTAACCCATTCACCAAGTGAAGCCCGGGTGTTGTGTCCACATTCTGTTGCATTTGTTCTGTATATGCACTGACTAGAAGCACTAGAGGATGCTAGTGCTTACTGTATGCTGGTCCTAGAGAGAAGTAGTTCAGTAAAGAAAATTAATTGATGTTCATAGGTTTGATGCTGTGTCTTATTGATAATGTTTTCAACATGTCATGTGGATAGGAGATAAAATTCCGTTTGTAAAAGTACTTGTTGTTTATTGAGGTCAGCTGATTGAGTGTGAGCAAGTGCATCCAATTGGCTAATTTCGTGTATTAGGTGTTGTAAATCTAACACCATCACGATCACGTAGAAGCTTCCTAACCTCACTGAATGCCACTCGAGCCCGTGTTTGAAATCTCAGCTTTCTCCACCTTGAGATCGGACTTAATGCTTCCCAGCTCCTCCATCAGTAAGGACCTCAGCTCCGTTTTAAATAGCACTGTCAGTTCCGCTTTTAACGGGCGCTAGACTCTTCTCTAAGGCACTTCCAGAGGCACGACCGCACTCTTGTGGAGGACTAGTATCGGTTGCTATTTTAGGCCTAGTAGCTGAGTCTCCTCCCGGGTACTTAAATTTACGAAGATTGTTCGCTATTCCTGTTACAACACGGCTGGTAATGTATTCCAAAAGTATCACGAAGACATTAGTTGAAACGTTACAGTCTTTTTTACGAGTTTAATGCGCAGAAATATTCATTTATATACAAATTTAGTGCAGGGCACGCAGCCACCCAATCTACTCCATTGCCTGCTCACTAGCGCCCCCAACCCATGTCTTTCTGATCATAGGGCACACTCCCTAAAGACTAGACCTCCAGCTGCCTATATCACAGTAACATGTGATTATCAGTAGATAATAACAAGGAAGGTAAAATGAATAAAGATCTCAGCTGCATAATTTTGTCTTTGGTTGTACATACACATCTGGAAAACCAAGTTTAAATCATGTGGAAGTTCTAAAACATTTAAAAATGTTTTTTAAGTTCTGTTATACAAAAGTAATTGTATGTAGGCAGTATTTTTAAGGACACCACCATTGATCTTTCAAGACAACTGACAGCTGTCTGTTCAGCACTGTTGTTTATGCTTGTTGGAATAAGATTTTATGATTGCTTATGTCAGACATCTTACAAAAATTCTCTAATAAAATCCTTATTTAACATTGCACCAAAAGGTCTCTAACCTTTATTTTTAACTGGATCTTCATGCAAACAACAGAGAAATAGAGAGAGAGAGAAATAGAGAGAGAGAGAGGGGGAAAGAGTATGAGAGCTTATGAGCCCCCGATTAGATAGCCTATGTCTACCTATTATTACAATATCTACCAATATCTCTCTGTCTTCAAGTAAGACAGCTTCTCTTTCTCTCTGTAACTCACTGACATTTCTTTCTTTTGACCGCCTAAGGAGTTCTTCTCAAAAGTGTTGTCCAACTGACTGATCTATTTCAATTACAGTGAAGGGGAGTCTGTGACTCCTTCAACCCTCTGGTCTCTGACAAAAATTCGTCACAAACATGATCATTTTGTGTGAGACAGGGTGCAGCAGTCCTCATAAATGCAGTCCTTTTTGAGTGATCCACATTTGTAGCGTCTCATCTCACTCTAAAATTATTTCATGTTTCTTAATCATCTGACTGATAACCCTCCATGT
Source organism: Ladigesia roloffi (assembly GCA_037577295.1). NCBI lineage: Eukaryota > Metazoa > Chordata > Actinopteri > Characiformes > Alestidae > Ladigesia > Ladigesia roloffi. Next base: position 3,153 of record JBBKCR010145194.1, read on the forward strand.
CCTTCGGGGCCAAACTCTGACTGTTAGTGTCCACCGGATCAGTCACTTACCAACCAAACTGTCACTTACCAACCAAACTGAAAAAGGAAGGGCCTACATAATTGCCAATCAGAAAATAGCATTAATTTATCAGAGTAAAATGCAACACAACAGCCAATATAATGGGCTGTGAGCTAATCTCCCCCTCCAAGGCCTGTATTCTAACCACCCCTTCTGGGGTCTCTGAGCCATGGCTGCTCCACACTAGGGCCTCTGACCCACTGCTAACCCCCTCCAGGGCCTCTGTGCTAATACAAACCCCTTCCAGGGCCTCTGAGCTTTAGTTCCCCTGAGCTCCTGCTAATCCCCTCTGGTTCCTCTGAGCTACAGTTTACTCCCTCTGGTTCCTCTGAGCTAATGATACCCCCTCCCACCACTTAGCCCCAGGTCCTTTGAGCTAATGCTAACCCCCTCAGGAGCCTTAGTGATAATGTTAACCCCCTCTGGAGGTAGGGTGACCATATCCAGAACACCAAAAAGGAAGACACTGTGCTGCATTTTGTGAGGCTGTGAATAAAGGACTCTGGCGTTCTCCTCTTTACAGTATAAATTTGTGTAATACATGATGCATTGATATATGATGTAGCCTGTGTAACAGAATGGGAAAAGTATTCCTGAAAAGTGAAAAAGTTTGTTCACAGTATTTGTATTTACTTAACAAATTAAATCACAAGTCACATGAAAAATAAATACTAAACCTAGAAATTATTTTTTGTTATCCAATGCTGATGTAGCTCCTCGAAAATAAAATTTTATGTTAAGAAATACCTGCTTTTATGCTTCTCTGTCCCAGCATGTCTTTTAATGGCAGCTTTACCCTGACTGCTTATATCAGCTTTACAGTGACAGAGAGTGCAGAAGCCATGAAAAATATCGTGACTGCTTTTTGAAAAAAAATCATGCTCTTTGGTCCATTCTGGGTTAAAGGACGTCTGATGTTTTGGCATGTTTTCTTCTGTGTTAACTTTCTAGCCAGCAGCATAGGTATGATGTGGCCAGAGCATGGATCACTTGTTTATGTTTTTTAACCAATGATATAGGACCTAACCCTATCTGATATCTGTTTGAAACTGCTTTTAGCACATCATTGACAGCATGGCACCAAAATATTCTAGAGTGCAGCTCTTTAGGCCCAGTAGGATAACCCCAGAAAGGAGGACAAATATGCGTCCGGCTTGATGCTGCGCCGGACGCCAGACAGGGCATTAAAAATGTGGACTGTCCGCCCTAAATCCGGACGTCTGGTCGCCCTATCTGGAGGTGGTTGAACACAGATGTACTTCTCTAAAAACACACTTTAAAATAAAAGTTCCAAAACCCAATACAAAACTCAAAACTAATTCAGACAGCTTCTAGCAGCTGCTGACAGGACAAATGACGATGATAATTTTAGATAAAGGAGTGTGTGCACACAGCTCATATTAAGTTAGTATGTCTAGATGTGGCACAGTGATTATCTAAACTGAATGTTAATTAGATCAGCTGAGTGTTTGATCCAGTCTTTACTAGAACAAACAAAGGACATGGTTAGCATTAAGCCCAAGCATTTTTGTATTTATTTTTTTTGCTTTGGGCATACACCAAACTTAGTTTTGATATATAATTTTTAAATCATGTTGAAGGTCTTAAATTGTTAAAACCGTTCTTCATGTTCTCATATACAAAAAGGTTTGTATTTGGCCAGTATATTTAATGCCACACCACCAAAACTATATCAAGTCAGCTTCTCTCTTTCTTCAAGGCAGCTATTATTGTTCCGTAGTGCATGCTATGTCTGAAATAAATGTCAAGTATGAGTTTTAAAGGGCACTGTACCTGGTGTGTGGAGCAGGTGGGTATTTTGTGTTAACTTTTTTGCATTTTGTTGGGGTGTGCAGTTCTGGAGCCCACCCTTTCTGAGCGGATCTGGGAGAGGGACTGCAGAGCTACAGCTTCCAAACCAGCCCCTACACAATAGAGAAAAGGGCTATGGAACTGGAAGGACTTTGCTCTCTCTCTAACAGTCTGTATAAATGGAAAGTGGGTGTCTGAGGGGGGGTCGTGTTTTTGTGTGTGATAGAGTGTATGTTTGCCTGCAGACTCTGATTGCTTTTGAGAGGACACTTGCAGAAATATATTTTTTAATTGTCCTTTTGCTTTACTTATGTAGACCTTAATCTTAACCAGTGTACTGTTTAGCAACTTGTCCTAACCATCATGGAGCATGCAGAGGCAGCAGGGAGTCATTTCATTCAGTCAGCATATGAGAGAGAGAGAGAGAGAGAGAGAGAGAGAGAGAGACTTAGCACTGAGACACATTCAGTGTGATATTAAAATATGCAAATTCACAGCAACCTAATACAGACTTGTATGTGAAAACAAAGTATTCCTTGAAACATGAATTCCTTGATGTGGCAGGGGCATAACAATGAAATTGTTCAAAGCTGTTGTTTTTCCCACTTGTAACCCAGTTATTAGGCTTTCGAAGGAAGAAAATTTTATCTTGATACAAAATGGGATGTCTCCTCCTGCTATGACCAAGACAATTAATCTGAAGTGTGAAAAAACCTTGCACAGAATCAGCAATAAGCTAAGAGCACATTCTGGTCACCTTCTTGAAGAATTCATTTTACATTTCATGAGGTTAAATAAATTTCATTATATATTGTCAACTGATACAGCATATCACACTGTGTGTTTCTGTGTTTATATATGTGTCATCAAAAGGTTTTAAAACAGACTGAGGCTCGACTAGCATAGCATAATCAATTTCCTCCAGGATCAGTTCTGTTTCTGTTGTGAAGGCATAACTTAAGTTTGGACTGATCTGTATTGTCAGAAAATGAATGGAAGATCCATAGCATGTTATTCTCTCAACATTTAATGTTTTCGGTATTATTATAGTATACAGTTCTAAATGCATTTGGCACATACAATAAATTGTTTGGTGCTGCAATATATTGTGACTCCAAAAAATTATATTTTTTTTGGGAGAGAGAAATACGTATATTTTATAATAGAAACTTTTACTCTCAGAACAGTTCACAGTGATGGTGATCAGAATAAAGCATTTTACGTGTTTAATGTGTGTTTTAAATCGTATAAAATTGCTTTTGATACATTAATCCTTTGATGACAGTCTTATGACACCCAGCTGTGCACGATGCAAAGCCACTTGGACCTGTGTTCTACATTTTAATTCAGTTCTGTTCAGTCCATTTGTTTAACACCTTTTACAATAAATATTCTGACAAACAGCTTCACTCTCTGGCTTTAATGAATGTTTTTAATGAATGTTTAATAAGGTCACAATTGCAGAACAACATGCTGAAAGCCTGTGGAAGAAACAAATAGAGAATGTAAGTAAAAAATAAAAAAATAAAAATCTCTCATTATTCTAAAAGCCCAAGTTTTCCCATTTCTTTAAAAAAGGACTATAAGTGTAGGGTGGTTTATTTGCCATTAGCCAACATAATGGCATGGTAAATTTGCAACATTTGGTATTGCTTTTGTTGCTTTACATAATCTTTTCTGTTGCTGCTGTTACTGTTTTTCTTCCATGTCCAAGTCCTTTTTGATAACATCAAATTACGCTCATTGGCCAAAAAAAAAACAAAAAAACAATTACATAATAGCTAAAAGCAAAAAACAAAATCATACAGTATTTAGTGTATTCTATATTTTCAGACACATTGAAAGACACTGCTCAACATTTATTAGTTAAAGCATAAAGCTTGCACTTAGCGTGTTAAAGTTACTCACACTTATTAGTATTTGTCTTTCCCTACCCAATGGGCCACCAGTTTTCACAACTGCAACAAAATACAACATTCCTCCTTCTTTATTAATCATTAGAAGGTTTTTTCTGATATAATGTAGTCATGTATGCTGTTATATTGAAGTCCACAAGGTTCTGGAAGGCCTGCATAATGCAAAAAAAACAGTCCAAAAGCTTTTGTAATGGATTTTTCTGTGGGACAATCTGAGCCAGGGTTTGGGTTCTGAACAACATTTTAGGTTTGACATGGCAAATACACTTCCACACCACTAGCATGCCACTCACTGCTGTGTTGAGAGTGGCCCACCACTCAAATATTACCAGCGGTCTGGTTAGGAGCTGTCCAGTACAAGGCAGAGGGTGACTGATGAATTATGTATGGCGACAGCTGGGCCACAGTTTGTAATTGCCAACCAGTACCGTGAGATGTGAGGTAGGTGAATCACCTAAGTGGTTACTGAGGGGAAGCAATACTATAAAATGTGCTGGAGCCTGAGGAGATTGAGAATGCTGTTTTAGTGGCAGGAGTTTCTGCAAATAAGGCAAGCAGTGGGTTTACCTCATACAGGGCCCAGTAAAACACACATTTTACAATGCCTCCAAGAATTAAGCATAGTATTGGTAGAACTAAGCTTCAGGTTATTTAGCTTATTTGCTGCAGGACATAATTTTGCCATGCATTGCAAAATCGGTGTGAAAAGTCATATAAAATGTCTTTTGAATCTAACTGAGACACCAGTAAACTATCCCTATTCTAACATTTCAGAAATAGCATGTTGGTTCATAGCAGCCAATTCCCAGTGGTGGTGTGACAGACGCTAGCTGTGATTTGGCGGTGCTGTGCTGAAATATAAATGAATCATGTGAGAGATTTACAGATGGTTTGTGTTTAGGAATTTTTTACATTTTTTTTTCCCTGGCATGAAATTGGTGATATGACTCTTATTGCGGCTCAAGTGGGCCATAAATCACCAGTGCACACAAACACACAATACACATTATTATCTTTTGTTCTGTGAGCAAAAACAAACTGTCTTGTGTTTATATTAGCCGGGTGTAGCACGCATCACCATTCCACCACAATTGAATTACGCTTCATTTGAAGGGAAGAACAATCCTGTGGTGCATTCACATCTGCCTTTCTCTCTCCAGGGAATTTCCACCACCTCTAGGAGCTGTGATCCAATGAAACGTAACCAGATTCCAGCACCTTAGTGCCATTGCTGAAGCACAGAGTCAATAATTGAATCAGTGTAAGATTAGAATTCAATTCACTGATTTTCAGAGCTTCTATGTAACACTTAGGGACTGTGCTGGCAGCCACTGCCACAGTGCATACGGCATCCAACCCTAGTGCAAAATTAGCATGTCCTGATGCAAACAAACAAACAGAATGTGGAAAAGTGCCAACTGTTGGTATAGATAGTTTTAATAATGAAACTGAGAAAGAGATAGACCATAATATACATTTCCACATGTGTGACTTAAGAGATGAATTTGGAAATGCTAAGGCCAAAAGTGAAAGTTTATTCTTACTATATAAATGCAGTTACATAATTAAATTTTTAATTATAGTGAATTACATTTACATTTAGGATTCAGCAGGTATTTGCACCTCTTTTTTGATATTTTCTCCCCAATGCATTGCTTATTCTTAAACCTGAACATATGAGTGTACAGTACAAAGTTGATTAAATATAGTATTATTACAGATACTGTAATTAAAAAGCAGTCATTAAGTGTGCAATAATGCAAATTTAGAAGATGACAGCAACACATAATAGTTTTGCAAATATAGGAAGCACAGAGAATGTGCAGTATATAATAAATAAAGAGGTATTTATAGTGGCAGTACATTTGTTTGAGGCAGAGAAGTTTAGTTTCAGTTCTTATTGAGGAGTCTGATGATCTGAAGGTTTCTTGTTCTGCCAGTGGAGGACTGTATTCTACAGGACTGTATTCTTTTTTTCCAAATGGGAGGAAGGAGAGGTGAATGTGTGAGGGATGTGTGGGGTTAACCACAATGTTACTTGCTTTGCGGATGCAGCATGTGACTTAAATATCTGTTACAGTGAGGAGAGAAACTCAACGGTCTTCTTAGCTATTCTAAGCATGGTACTTGAATCTGAAACAGAACAATTCCTGTATCAAACCATGATTCAGAAACAGAGAATTCTCTCTTTTGTCCTTCTGAGTATTAGGGATGGAACTCTATCCTCAGTCTCTGCAGGAAGTAGGAATTTTTGGAATTGGGTATTGAGGGTCTACAGTAGGTTCTCAGTGATGTGAACGAATGGAGCTTGGTGCTCTGAATGTCATGGGTGTGAATCACATGACTGCTAGTGGTACTTTTGAGGTACCCTAAAAACAGCTTCACATCATTTAGCACAATGTTCACACAATTTTCACACATTTATACCTAAGTTAGGTATAGGTTTTGGTCTATTTTCTTGCTGCATAATTGGAAACGCAGAGGGACTCGATGCCTCTCCTTGGAAACGCCGAGGTACTCGAAGCCTCTCCTTGGAAACACAGAGGGACTCATAGCCTCTCCTCGGAAACGCAGAGGGACTTGAAGCCTCTCCGTGGAAATGCAGAGGGACTCCAAGCCTCTGCGTGGAAATGCAGAGGGACTCGAAGAGTCTCCTTGGAAACGCTGAGGGCACGAAGACGCTCCACGGAAACGCAGAGGGCCAAAGATGCTCCACGGAAACCCAGAGGGCATGAAGATGCTCCACGGAAATGCCGAGGGCACGAAGATGCTCCACGGAAACGTCGAGGGCACGAAGCATTTCCTCAGAAACACCGAGGTCATGAAGCCTCTCCTCGACTGTGATTATAAACAGAAGGCACATACACAACAATGAAAAAACAATTACAACACAAGATCCATGCTCCTTAAAGAAACAAAGGAAAACAAAACCAGGAATCAGGACAAGGCTCTCCTCAAACCCATTGAGGGCTGGAGTTTTGGCTGGGGCTGGAAACATGCACACACATGGATATAAAAACAGAGGAACGCAGACCTGAAACAGACAGAGAACATGAAACACAGACTTACACCATAAGGGGATCACATACGTACCAGGGACCCAAGACCCGTGCTCCTCAAAGAAAAACAAAAACAAAAGAAAAGGAACAGGAATAGGCACTTGTTGAGGGCTACGCTCTCCTCATATATGTCGAGGGACACGCTATCCTCGAAACTGTCGAGAGACATGCTCTCCTCGAAACCGTCGAGAGCACATAACCTGTCCTTGAAAAAGTTAAAGGCACTAAGCTTCTCATTGAAAGCATTGAGGGCATTAAGCTTCACCTCGAAAATGCTGAGGGCACGAAGCTTCTCCTTGAAAACACCAAGGGCACAAAGCTTCTCCTTGGAAACGCCAAGGGCACGAAGCTTCTCCTCAGAAACACCGAGAGTACTACACGAGGATACAGGGGTTGACGCAGACCGTGCACCACAGGCGATTCAGAAACAGGAGACATCTTTTGTAGATTACATTCAACTCTATTTTGCATTTCTTGTTATTTCAGGTCTTGCAACCCTGAACACTCCAGTATTTTCATTATTACTAGTTGTGTCTAATGATCTATAAATGTGTCACACTGGATTAGATTAGCTTATTTTGTTAAAAACTCCAGTTGAGTTTTTAGTAGAGGAGGCATTGTAATAAGACCCCACAGCGCACGGCTAGGCTATAAGATGTTGCAAGCTTTAGTTTTCTTGGAGTGCAATCAATCACTGTTTTAAAATGTGAACTGTTTTTTCTCCCTTCTCTCTGAAAATATGCTGTTTGTTCATAATATTTGTTCAAAATATTTGTTCATAATATATCTGTTATTTGTTCATAATGTCTGTCTTCTATTGTTCTTGCCCTACTGAAAAACAGGCTTGATTTCATTGGCAGTGTGTTGTAATCACATGCCACTGAAGATGACATAATCTTTTAAGCACTGGTTCTTAGTCTTATTAATGCACAATTTGTATTGGTATGTATATTTGTAGTTTGCATCTGATTCATGTGATGTGTGTACATGTCTTTTATATTTGATTACAGAATTTTACTTAAAATGGTGTTGTTTGGCTAAATAAATGTGACCATTGACTTTTAAATAACATATGCATATCACTTTGTGTTGACAGGTATAATCCATTTCAGGGAAGTTGACATCATACAGTGTAATTTGGCTAGTACTACTACAATGGGACATGATGCAATTTCAAGTTTATAATCTTCAGTTTGATGTTACAATTTTGTCTATATATAAAGTCTTACTGAAATCAGTTACATATTTCCCATTCGTTAGACAGTTGTTGGAGGTGTTAGCTGTTTAGTTAGATGACTTTAGGACTAGTCAGTAACGTCATGTCAGTCCTCAACAGCACATACAAAATTAAATAAGTCTTTTTTTTCTGTCTCGGCCTCGGTCTTGGTCTCGTTTCGACTTTATCTTGGTCTTGACTCGGTCTGTCTTGGTCTTGGTCTTGTCTTGGTCTCAATACACTCTGGTCTTGGTATTGTCTTGGTCTTGGTTTAGGGGGTCTTGACTTCAAGTCTACTGCTCCCCAGGGTGTTGGGTTGTTGGCTGGTGAATGGGTTAAATGCAGAGAAAGAATTTTTTTGTCCACACGGTGTGCTGTGTTGTGTTCACATGTGACAAATGGTCACTTTACAGTAAAAATGAAACACATACTTATAAAATAGAAAATAATGTTCAGTTATAATTAAATATATGTTTGTCAGTGGTTTATATGTAATCTCCAGCCATGTAATGTGGAACTCGGATGTTGTGTAGTTGTAGGAAGGGGTAAGTAGAGGCACATGTAGTTTTGTGGGGTTTCTTTATGCATATATAAACAGAAGCAAAATAAACTAATAAACTAATCAAAACAAAAAGTAGCTGACAGAATCACTAATATAAAGACTACAAGAAAACATTCAAGGTATATCTACGGAGGAACCAGGGGTGTCGGAAACATTTTTAATGTGAGCGGGACTCGTAGGGGTGGGGTGTCATGTGGGGTCGAGATTTGTGCGTGGGGGTGGGGTTTGGGTGGGGACGCAGTTGCTGTGTGCATTCAAAACTTTTAGCAGGTGGGGGTGTTTGGAAGCACCTATTGAATCTTGAATCCTGAATCTTGAACATTTCATGAAAAAATTCCACTCCACTTAATCGATAGAAAAATGCACACCATTGGAAATCCACTCCGGGTTTTCCTCAAACTCACCACATGAAAGTGAATTGAATCGTCAGTGCATAGACAGGTTGCTCGGATTTCCAGTGGGATTTGTGTGTTCTTCTATTAGTGTAATGGGGTGGATTCTTTCAGAAAGATTCAAGATTCAACAATTATTTATGTCAAATGTGGGGTTGTCCAAAAGGATAATCTTTAAATGTGAGTAGCGATGATGCCTATAGGAGAAACACACGGAAGAGTCAGGGTGCACTGACAATCAGTGACTCACAGACAGGGATACCTGTGGTGGCTGCTAATCTTTCAAACAGGGGAAACTCGTTTTAGGCGTACCTCATGACATTAATTGTACATAAAGTCTGGCCTCTGTTCCTTTTTCAGAAAATGTTTCTGACACTGTCTTATTTCATCCACCTTAAAGTCTTAAAGGGAGCAGTCTTTACACTTCCAGTCAGCCAGTTCACCTGGTTCACCAGTTCACTAGGACAGCTGAAAAGAGCTGCTATTTTTCCTTGATTTTTGCACCAAATCCTTCTTTGGCATTGGTCTGCCCTGTTGTTTACTTTTGAGTCTCTTGTCATGAGGAAGATTATTAAATGGCTTTGCCAAAATAACTATTACAATACCAATAATATTAGCAATACTATGCACAGCTTGCTAGCTGGCTAGTCTTTCTGTTAAGACTAGAAAATGGGCTCAGGACAAAATAAAAAGATACAGTGGACAGAGAACGGACAGGAGACAGGACCAGACATCAGACAGAGAAAGGTATACAAGATGGGGATGAAGCTGGTTGTTATGACGGGATTGAGGATGGAGCAGCAAACTGGGCACAGGGTGAAACTAAAAACAGGTCACATGACAGGACAAGGGGCTGAACAGAAGATTGATTTTTAAGCTGGACAATTTCACCATGGCTGAGGTAAAGCAGAGGGACATAACGTTTCTGGCTGTGTAAATATTACAAACAGTATCCCAAAAGTAGTTTTGGACGTTTTATTCAATATTTCAAGAATTCAGAAGTGTGTTATTAATTTAATTTAATTATTGATGGAAGATTTCAGCACCACAGAGAGCTCCAGGGCAGTCTTAGCTTGCTCTGAAGGGGACGCCTCATATATGTGTGCATACTGAAGCTGATGTCAGTGTAATAAAGGTGAGGGCAGTTGGGGCAATTAAGAAGAAGAATGCTATAAATGTCCAGAGACCCTTATTATCAGCTATTATAGTTCAGTTCACCCCTCAGACTGATTAAGACCCCTTAGTGGGCCAGGCCACGTGTCGTGATGTGGCTTTCACTAATCATGTTCATTAATATGAAAAGAACATGACACCCATTGACCTGTTGTTTTAGACACAAACTACTACAATGAACTTAAGCACTAAAATTAAGTTCCTGTTCCAAACAATAACAGCTGACATACAAAGGCCAGTCTGGATCCTGCTGATACTGTGATGAGCTAAACTGTGGCGATCTTGTGAGTGCCTGTATGTTAAATATACATTAAATGCAACTGAACATTAGATTAAATGTAAGACATTCTAAAAAATATAATATTGAAACTAAATTTTACACTTCCGTTCAAGCCCAAATCTAAACCTAAACCTAATGCTGATGCTTCACCAGGTAGTTTTTCCCCTACAAATTATGTATCTGTAGAGAATCTTTAGGGGTCTCTCAAAATATGGGACTGAACCTGAATCTGCATTTCATTTATGGCATTTTTGCAGACAAACCTAAATAATGATGTCCAGTTCATGATAGTATCACACAGAGAATTGATGTAGCATTAGGTGTCTTTCTTAGGGATGTTTATTCGTGCCTGCTTGGGGGCTTCCTGGTTTAGTGGAAAGGTGTTACTCGCTATACAAATCTCAGAGTACCAGTGCTGTTTCTGAACCCACAACATATTTTTAATGAGCATTCGATAAAAAATCTGCACTGCCAAGGTCTGATGACTAGCACACACACAGTGTCTAATGGCTTTTCAAATGATCTGACTATTTATTTAATTCTTATTCAATAGAACTGACAATGGTAACATTAATCGTATTCTCTTTGGATTTCTTTTTAAACACTGCAATATTTTTTTGGCTTATTGGGATGAAAGAAAGTCCAAGTTGGTTTAGTATGTTCGAAAACAACTCTATTCTAATGGATCACTATCATAATATTTTGAATCCCCTCAACAGTTTCAGAGTTTAAGCTCTAGAAATGCACCAAGCTCAATATTTTCCCTGCGCCACACACACACACACAGTTAACCGTGTGCTGTCTATCTCATCTTAACAAGGGTTTTTTGTATCAATTTTTATAAAAATCTTATTAGACACATATCCTGAAACGTCAGATAAAAAGGCTTCCTTTTGTGAGGATCCTTATAATGAAACAATGCCACAAGTATGCTTTTGTGTCGGTGGTGGTTTTTTGGCCACCGTCTTTTTTTGTTGGAATTCCAGTGTCTGTCTGTTGGGTTTAAAGAGACTTCTATTTTGAAGTGTTTTGGTTTGGTTCTGTTGTCATGTGATTTATGAGTTGCACCTGATCCTTGTTTGTCCTCGTTTACTAAGATATTTAAGTCTGTTTCTGTGTGCACCTCCTCATGTGACCATCGCCTCATCCCCCTTGTTTCCTGTTACTCGTTTCAGTCTGTGTGTCCTGTTTACGGCCCTCGAGCCAGTTTGAGTTTTGTGTTTTGAGTTTGAGTAATAAATCCCCGAAATGGAGCTCCCGTGTCTGTCTGGATCCCTTTCCCTCACCAGAGGTAGTTTACGGGGCACGGCTCGCGCTCCGCCCCGTAACAGCTTTTAATTATTCGACTCTCATTTCAAGCCTTTGTCAGTGTGTCCATGCCCAGACAGCATCTACTTTATATTTTTTGAATAACGCTTTGTCTTTAAAATCTGCAGAATGTAAAAGAGGAATTTTCTAATGTAAGGTAAGCAATTTTTTGTGTAAAGTTATAATATCACAAACTGATGATTTACAATATCTCTATAGTGAGTTTCTTGGGACTTAATGGTGGTTAACTGCCCCTGGAAACTGTAAATAAGAAATTGAGTTATTCCTCTCATGGATTTTTACATAAATACCCTTTTAGATTTTACCAAGCCAAAAAGTTAAAAAGATGTAAATAAACTGCAAAATAGAATGAAAATTGCATGTATGATACACAATAAAGAATGTCAGTTGCATGGAAAGGTAACTCAAGTCAATAATAACACTGGAGTTAGGAAGAGAACAAAAGAGAGAGTGCAGAGTTTTAAAAGATGTGGCCATTGTAAGAAAATCACGATTAAAATCTCTAGCACAAGCATAGAAGGCATTAAATCGAGGAACCTTATTTTCCTTTAAACAATGCTGTCTCTGATTGTGCCTTCTCATTAGTTTCCTCCACCAGATCTCCCAACTATCCATCACTGGACCCAGTACTGTGGGACAGAACAGTGTCAGCATATTGTGATACTCTGTGTCACATTTTAAAGAAACACCATTCTCTGGAACATGTTTCCAGTAGAGGAGGACACTGCCAAAAGTGTTTTTGGAGCAGAGAAAAACCAGGTTGGATGTCCATGGACTGTAGGAAGAAATAACAACTCAAATACACAGAGGACTCTTGGCCAAGAATAAAACCCAGGACCTTGCTCTAAGCTGACAACACAACCCAACGTGCCACCATGGCGACCAAGCAAAAGACACCAATAAGATACATTTTAGATTGGCTTAATTTAACTTAATTATTTTGATGACAGTTTATAATAAAGAACGTATTGTAACGTATATTTTTTTGTTCTTCTTTCAGTAAAACACAAATAAAATACATCTTATCAGATAATAAGTAATCAGACTGTAAGTACATAAAATATTAATTGTATATACAGTAAATCCCTGCTAAATCGTGGTTTGGCAGTCATGATATCTGTCTCTTGCAGATTTTTTCTGAGAACTGAAATAAAAATTGTTTGAGGAACCATCCCCCCACCCCCACCCCCCTTACAAGAAAAATGCAAATATTCTTCACAGTTTTTTTTTTTTTTTTTGCTTTAGAAATGTCTGGGCCTTGTCTGCCATGCACCTCATCCTTATGCTGGTTAGTAAGGGAATCAGCAACATGCCCAAATTTAAACAATCTGCATGAGGAAGAGGGTGCATGGTAGATGAACCTGGATGTCAGTCACCTGTACTCCGAGGCAGGAGGTAAAAGTAGCCTTTCTGAGAAAGTTATTTATTTCTACTTTCTGCTGATTGGCTGCTGCCTATTGAAGCATCTGTGGCAGCTGCAGTCCTGAATTTTCATCTTGGACTGCATGTTTTTTGTTTTGTTCTGCTTAAAGCCTTGTATTTTTTGTGTACTTTTAATGAACGTGTTACTGTATTTACCCTGTATATACCAAAGAAAACAACAGCGAATACCAAAGACAACTCGCATGAATGAATTACAGTGCAGTCTATATAGAGATAAAATCTGTATTTTACATTATAGTACTGTAGGAGTTCAGTGAAAACTATACAGTACGAATATGGGTTCACATTTACATTTTCTTTATGGTTAAAGTACCAATCTGTGTTTAAAATGAAATTAAAGGGTTTTGGGATGTATTTAAGGGCACCTTTTTCTTAGAATGTACTGTATTTACCTTTTATTTCTGGACAGATTCTCGGGTTTGAATCCTTTAGGTTCTATGAGGTCTCAAAGACGTCCTAGAGATTATTGTTTTGAGCTAAAAAGAGCTAATTCATTAAAACCAAAAATTGGAGCTTTAGTCTTCACTAATTATTGGCTAAAATGTACAAAATATATTTGTCACAAACCCAGTATGTATATATATGTATACCTATACTGGGTAGTGATTACAGATGTGACAGGATGTGATTTTAAGCGTAAAGGTGATAATACAAATTATCATTTCAGAACAGAGGTGGAGCTCAAAATGAAATGAAAAACAGAATGCATGTGGAGCAGTAAACTAAAATAAACAAAAAGCATGGGTTTGTGTATAAGTCAGGAGTTGACAGGAAGAGCAGGAAACAGAAACAAGGCGACAGAAAGGAGAGAGACAAGATGGGACTAGACTGTTTCAGAACCCCTCTAGCACTCTTGAGGTGCGAAAATTGATCTGCTATGAAGCTGGTCTAGAGCAGGGGTAATGGCAGAACAGCCAGAATAAGGACAGAGGGAGAGACAGACTTGAAAAAGTGAGTGACTAGACAAAGGGCAATAAGACAGGAACTGAGAAAATGAACACCAGCAGAAAGACAGAACTTGGTGCTGGGCCTAAGACTGGACAGTCATAGGCAAACATGATTTCATCAAGAGAAGGGAGGTAGAAAACAGGGTGATTAGGGAGGTAACTACAGACTGTAGATGGGACACAGTGCAGGACTGGGAACAGACGGTTGAATACAGAACTGGAAAGGAAATGTGTCTGAGAAACAGACATGTGACTGAATATAGGTAGGAACAGAGGTCCGAATAGAAGTATAAGGGAGAAAGGACTCTAGACTAGAAAGGAGATATGACACTAAACACAGCAGGTGACTAGACATAGGGCTGAGAGATTTCTGGACATGAGGCAGGACAGAGGACTGAACACTGAGCAGAAAAGGAACTGAACAGAAAAAAGAAAGTAGGACTTGACAGGATGTTGAATTAACGCATACAATTTTGATAAATTAACACATACAATTTTTTGTTAAAAAAAACATGTACGTTGATTAATCACACAACAAAACTTTAAACTAGTTAGGTGTTCTGTAGAAATATGCCACTATCGAGATGTTTAACCGTGCCATTCTGTGCGTGTGCAGTTCAAATATCTTGGGATTCAGTGCTACCAAGCTGGTTTATCTGAGCTTAAAATCTCTTTGAATTGTTACTTTTAATTGTACATGTAATTGTTTGCCCCTACACGCTGTCATCATGCACAGTTCACGAGCATATGAGTGTATGTCACTACCCTGGTATCTGCAGTCATTACATAAGCTGTTTCCTCTAGTATCAATAAAGTTTTCTGATTCTGATTCTAAAATGCCCCTTTTTTCAAGTTTGCAGACTGCTGGCTGAAGCTAGAAAACATCAGCACTGTCCAGACATCACCAAAAGCTGGAAGCATGGCATGATTTGAAGTAGCCTGTGCGTTGCTTCATGGTAGCATTTCTCAGTGTTACAACCTGACAGTATAATGCACCTTTCTTTATGCACCTTTATAGATATATTTATCTATCTAGGTTCTTCTAATTTAAATTAAATATATTTTTCTCTAATTATTTCTCTGAAATATATTTTCTCTAGACATCGCTAGACATTGATTTGTGCTAATGTAGCTTTTTTTGACAAGGCAGCATAAATCATTAGAACACGGGAATATGAGGCGGTGCAGTATGAGTGAAACATGCAAGACGCCAAGTGCAGTGCACCCCACATTAAAGTGCTTTGGACACCGTGCTTGTATGTATATTGTCGTAAAATTGCACCTTTTAGATGGACTTAGTTCTATCATTGTTCTCCTCAGAATATTAGGTCATACTTTTGATTTCTGTGACCATTACTGCACATGAGTAGAGCAGAAACAGTTGTTATTAATTCATTTATATTTTTACAGCATAAACATATGTGTAATCTAGATTAATTAATCATAGTGCTTGTAATTAATTAGATTATTTTTTAATGTGAAACCCCTAATTTATATTTACAGTATTTGGGGTTAATGGTCTTTCTCAGGAGCCCAGTGGTGGCATGCTGAAGGTAGGATTAAACCCATGAGCTTTTGTTTCCAGAGGCAAGTATCCTACCCTGAACTGCACCATGTGACATCAGGACCCAATGAAAGGAATGAAATCATAGACTGGGCCACCAAAACAGGGACATCTCTTCAATACCAACAGATATAGTGATGGAGATGGCTCTCACATTTGTAAATAAATTCAGCATAGAAAATGCAACAATAAGCATTCTGTATTCTTAATCATGTAACCTGAAGGACTTTTTGCTTTGCAAATATTTTTTTTTAATTGACATCCTGAATTATCTTCTTGACTGACCTGTGTCCTTCAATACGCCATGCACAAGAGACTAAACATTGAGGATGATTACAGTGTCATTACCAATGGTCATATTTAACAGCAGACAGGTGCCTTAAACAATCACCTGGGTGTAATTTGTAATGACCATAGTCAGTGCCCATTAGGAGGACAGGAGCATTATACTATTACAGTGTTGTTATGGTCATCTGTCTGCACCCGAGTGTCCACCATGCTTCCCTAGGCCT
>JBBKCR010145201.1:2253-19417 GCA_037577295.1 Ladigesia roloffi
AAGCAGGTTTCAGTCAGTTCTAGACACATCGCTGACTGTAGAACTGGAGTGTAAGCAGGTTTCAGTCAGTTCTAGATACATCACTAACTGTAGAGAGGCAGTGTAAGCAGGTTTCAGTCAGTTCTAGACACATCGCTGACTGTAGAACTGGAGTGTAAGCAGGTTTCAGTCAGTTCTAGATCCCTCACTGACTGTAGAACTGGAGTGTAAGTAGGTTTCAGTCAGTTCTAGACACATCGCTGACTGTAGAACTGGAGTGTAAGCAGGTTTCAGTCAGTTCTAGACAAATCAGTGACTGTAGAATTATGGTGTAAGCGGGTTTTAGTCAGTCCTAGATACATCAGTGTACATCAGTGTAAGCAGGTTTCAGTTCCACATATGTCACTGACTGTGGAACAATTCTGTAAGCAGATGCTATTCAGTTCTAGATATATTACTGATTGCGAAGCCATATTTTAATTCAGTTCTATATGTCACCATCAAATTACATGTATTTTTACTACCCTAAAGAACACCCTTTAATCAGGGGTGCTGTTATAAAGGCAAATGTTATATATATTTATGGTTCTTCTCTATCCTTTAGAAACTTTTATATATATGTAGTTCTTCCAATAACAATTAAAACATGTGTTCTACTTTTGTTACGACCCACAGAACACTTTTAGTGCTACTGTATTTCATTTTGTTAATAAAATGCCCCCCTCACACACACACACACGCACACACACACACTTAAGTTTCTCACACACTCCTGCTGGCCAGACCAGCGCCGCTTCCTCGGTTCTCTGAGGTGAATGGTAATGTGGTAATGGTCCACACATGTGCAGTGGGAGAATAAAGAGCTAATATAAAAGTGGATTTAGTGGTGTCCTCCTCTGAGCAGATGCTAACTGAGCGCCGGCCCATTTGACTTGTAAAGCGGAGCTGGAGGAGCAGCCGTTGAGGTGAATTCCAGGATGTTTGCTCCATGCAGAACTGTCTGTTCCGCTTTTATAAAGGAAATAGCATACTCTGAGAGGGCCCGGCCACTGCGGAAATATTCAGAGAGCGAGACGCTTCAGACGGGCCTCCATTTCAGTCACCGGGTACGAAGGATTACTGCAAGAATCCCAAACAGTGCAATCACAATTCTTAAAATATTTACAGGTCCAGCACTCTAATTCACTCCAACTCAAAACAGGCCATAGAGAGAAGAGCACAGTTTAAGGGCACTTTTCCACAGACATACAGGAACCATGCCCTACCTAAACGGTAGTGTCATGGTACAGAACTATGGAGTCCATGGAGTCGAACCGGTTTTGTTTCTGTCAAAACTGCTTTTTATATTGGGCTCTTTTATTTTGTATAGTCTTGTTTGAGCTGATTTTAGTTTTTTACTTTGCATTCTTTAGCCATGTGATGAAAACCCGACCCAGCCAACTTGTTAGTGATGATCTGAATCACCTTTGCGTCTCTCACAGCATTCAAAATACATTTATTATTGTCAGCCCAAACAGACAGTAGTGCTTGTACTTCCTAGTTTGAATTTCCACTGTGTTTGTTTGCATGGACAATAAACAAAAATGGCTTTTTGCAATGTTGTGGTGACCTTTTCGAACCAATCAGTTAAGAGTGATGTATTCAGCTCAGCCAGAGGGGTTGTGAAGCTCGGTTATGGCTCGGGCACGGGTTGCTTTATTTTTTAAATGGAAAAACATCTGTGTGCGGTACAGCAGGGTTTTGTTGTGCCAGTTAATAGTACCTGCTGGTAATTTAGAAGAAGGTTGTTTGGCATTAATAAATGGTAAATCTGCAGACGTAAAACTTCAGAACACACAGACAGGATTAAGAAGGGAATTAAGCTTTTTCCGGGCACATCAAAGTCAGTAAAAAGAATGTGAGCATCTCTTGCATGAGTAAAAAGACTGAAGGTGTCAGTCTGATCTGACTGCACAGCTGAGCCAGATCTTTTTTTCCCACTGCACACTCCCCACAGATGCCACTGTTTGGCCAGGCAAGGCTTTGACCATGTGCATCTGAATTTGGAACCATGCTGCAGTTATCCAGTTATATAATTCCCTCCTTAGCACGGTGGAAAACGGCCTGTTTTTACAGTGGCTGCAGCCTCAGGCTCATCTTCATCTGGCATACAAATGGCCTTTTATCTTTAATTCATGTTGTTTTTTAATGGTCTCTGATCTATTTCTATATCAGTATTTGTAGTGGTCTTCAAATATTCACCAGGCATCTTCAGATAGGATAACGTCACGCTGTTTCAAAGTGTTGTGTCAGTTTCATCCAAAAAGGAATTATGTCACTTATTTAACCACTTGTGTACAAAAGCTCAAGTGCAATAGCCTTTTATGTGCAGGATCACTACTTATAACACTATTTATGTCACTTATGTCACTGTTCATGTCACTTATCGGAATCCCAGATGAAACTTTAGTCACTTATGCCAGTACCTGTCACAACATTTGTCATTTCTTTATGTCCTTACTTATGTCACTTACAACAGTGGTCCCCAACCTTTTTCACACCACGAACCGGTAAACGCTTGAAAATTATACCGCGGACCGGGGTAGAATGTAGAATGTGGTCCCCAACCAATATTTCGTCAGGAATTGGTTTAATATGAGAAACTGTTTTCACTAAGGTTGGGGACCCCTGACTTACGACATTATGTATGTCACTAGGCGTGTCACTACCTATGTCACTACTTATGCCACTATTTATGTCATTACACTTCACAGCATATGACTAGTTAAGTCACTATATGTCACTACTTATGTCTCTAGTCCTGTCACTACATATGTCACTACTTATGTTAATACCTATGTCACTACTTATGTCACTACTTATGTTAATACTTATGTTAATAGTTATGTCACTACTTATGTTAATACTTATGTTAATAGTTATGTTAATAGTTATGTTAATAGTTATGTTAATAGTTATGTTAATAGTTATGTCACTACTTATGTTAATACTTATGTTAATAGTTATGTTAATAGTTATGTTAATACTTATGTTAATAGCTATGTCTACTTATGTTAATACTTATGTTAATACTTATGTTAATACTTATGTTAATAGTTATGTCACTACTTATGTTAATACTTATGTTAATACTTATGTTAATACTTATGTTAATACTTATGTTAATACTTATGTTAATACTTATGTCTACTTATGTTAATACTTATGTTAATAGTTATGTCACTACTTATGTCCTACTTCATCTTCAGAAATTGAAACAGCCGCAATGTGCTTCTTTTTCATCCTTTTCCATGGAGGCACGTTGTGGCTGTTTCATTTTCTGAAGATGAAGTGGGACGGTCCTGTTGGTAAGCTAATTGACTATTTAGCTGCTAAAATTTGCATGAACAGTGAGCTTCTAATTTTGATACCTGTAAATGTTAAGATTAATGACAATCTTTTCATTCTCCTTAGCACATATGATATGTGATTGCTGTAACGTTAAAGCAGTGATGTTGTGTTTGAATAGGAAACAGAGAGCAGAGCGGATCCTCTCGCAGCAGGGAACAGCTTCTCTCCAGGACGTGTAGAAAAGCTAACTTGCCTTGTGAGTCTTGTGTAGATTTGGGACTATACACTGTCAGAGTGTATTAAAACTGATTATAGTTATGAGCACTGAGCACAAAAAGCACTTTTATTATATTTCAATGGGACCAAAACTTTATTTTTGTGGATAATTTCTTAGTTTCAGGCGTCTAATGCTACCTCATTTGATTCTGTACTCTGCTCCGCTCCTATTCAATACTTTAACCTCCTGTCTGAGGGATTCTGAGGGTAAACTGAGGGATTCTGGTGGTTGTGGCATGCTCTGACATTTGTGTAAATTTAGCCATCTTAACATATTTGGATTCCAAAATGTTTTGTATTTTTGTTTTCAGCAAAAACGTAATACAATTATAGTGTATATATTGCAGGAGTAAATGTGTCCAAATACTATGTGGACGGTAAATTTACTGTTAAAAGTTTAATAAGCTATTGTCTTCTCTTAATCTTTAGTTGGCACTTTAAGCTGTAAAATAATGTTGGTTAAATAAGAGCAGCTGCATGATGTATGTTTTACATCCAATTAACACATGATCAGCTTCGTTGACTCATAGCAAAAATAACTGATGACAAGTTGAATATCAAAATACCCTAGTCACTATGTATGTCACTACATATATCACTATGTATGTCGCTATGTATGTCACTTTGTATGTCTCTGCCTATGTCACTACACATCTCTACTTATGTCACTATTTACTACTTATATCTCTACTTATGTCACTATTTACTACTTATATCTCTACTTATGTCACTATGTATGTCAGTATGCAGGTCCTCATGCAAGTGGTCACGTATGTCACTATGGAATTTATGTCACTATGCATGTCATTGCTTATGTCAGTTATGTCACTATGTATGTCAATACGCATGCCACTATACAATTTTGGATGGTACTACTTAAGCAATTTAAAAAAGTATTATCTTATGCAGTGTCAGTGCTTGTGTCATTATTAGAGTAATAACAGACTCAACAGAGAGCAACCACAACCATTATTTGCGCTAATTAGCAAACTACTCCACCAGTAATTTTATATCCACCAGTATTTATATCCACATCTCTTTCTGATCCCAGTTTTGTGTGTACATAGTACAGTGTATTTAGTGCAAAATACATTCAGGGTTTTATTTTAACTTTATACTCTAGTTTTATAATGTTCTTGTGTCTTTGTGTGAGTGTGCCGTTGTAGCATGAGAAATCAATAAAGTTTTCAGACTCTGTTTTTGATTCAGAGTCAAGCCACACTTCCTCTGCACATGACCTGATTGTGTCATGTGTCTTCAGAATCAGAATTATTTCTGGATCTCCTGTTCTTAAAAATGCAGAGACATATTTTAAATAGATTTCAGTCTGAAGAGGCAGACCACTTCAGAAGGTGATCTGAGGCACATTTTAGCCAGATGTTAACACATCTGAGACGCACTCGAGGAAAAAAAGCCCTCCCAATACTGGGGCCCAAAACCCCAAACATCTACTGTGAATGATATATTAAATACTAAAATGTATTAATCTACTTTTAATTACCCAGTGTTTACTACAATTAATCACTATCTGCTATAATATATTCAACATCTACTTTGAATTCTTCAGTATCTACTATGAATTATTCAGGAACTACCACACAATGTTCGTTATGAAATAAATTAAGTACAAATTCATGTCACCTGTTATTTTAATTTAAAAGTATTGCAATAAAAAAACATGTAAAAACAAAAACCTCTACTGGGGTTTTAAAAGTGGCATCACAGGCAAATGCCCCAAAAAGAGTTCTAAGTTTTAAAAATTCGTGAGGTTACAGTGGACCACAAAACAGCCTTTATTTAGGAACACAGAGGAATGCTTTTACTGGATTGACCTGGGAATTTTAAAGAAGAAACCACTTAAATGTGCAGGACAGATTCCAAATGTCATGCCTGGTCTCAGCCCCAACGGAGCCTGTCGCCCGAGTACTAGGTGGTACAGAGCTCTCGGCAAAAAGTGATGAGGTCATGGTTTGTTGTGTGTTGGTTTGGTGTCTGGGTCACCCAGGTGTGAGTTGTGGGGCTTTGTTAGATCCTTAGCTGCTCCACCTGTCTTGTGTTTGATTTGAGTGATGCTTGTTAATGAGTTGATTGTCTTTGATGTGTGATTGGCTGTTGTGTGTACTTGTGGGTTTAAAGGCCAGCCGAGCCACAGAATCATTTCATCGACACCCAGTTACAACCTTGGGTTCAGCTTCGGGTATGTTTAAGAGTATTCACTTTAAGGGGAAGAAGGCAGTGATACCTGAAAGACTTTCCAAGGGATTCCAGCTTACTCATGAAGTGGCAGTAAGTGAGTCTGTACAACACACTGCTGGATCCTTTGTTAACAAGTGCAGCTTGGTGCTTAACTTGTAAT
This sequence comes from Ladigesia roloffi, assembly GCA_037577295.1. NCBI lineage: Eukaryota > Metazoa > Chordata > Actinopteri > Characiformes > Alestidae > Ladigesia > Ladigesia roloffi. The sequence continues at coordinate 8,195 of JBBKCR010145201.1, forward strand.
TCTTCTGTGTGTCTCTTTCCTCTGTTTTATTACAGGCATGAGGGGTTAAGTTCTTCAGATTAAGAGAGTTCCATAGAGTGTGGGGCATTGGTACTGACCCCTGTATGACAGAGGGTTTGCTAAAGGGTCACAAGAAGAGTCGTCTCTGCAGCAGAGTCCCCTTCCCAGTGTTTGTTTTGAGTTTGCTTGAAGTGAAGGTTCTCCGGAACTTTATTTGAACTTTATAAATTAAATGTCTATTTCCTTCTACGCTGCCTCCTGCTAGAGTGTCCCCCCCTCACCCGACATGACACCAAGTGGCATCCTAAACCACAGCCATGCCTTTGCTGTACAAGTGTATGATCTTTGATTTATGAATAAGATTTCACCCTTTGATCTGTGTCATATTGATCTGTGGCCTTTGATCTGTGTCATCTTCAGTTTTGTCCTTTGATGTGATTCATTCATCTTGGACAGGATCATGGAATCAGATAGCGCTTCGTTTAGAGTATGTTTATTAATGCCATTGAACAATGAACTCCATCTGAACTAGGGTAAGAACATTAATGTCCACATGATCAGAACCACCATCTGGTCAGAGATCGTTGACTAAAAACAAGGAAGGCATTTCTAATAGAGTGCCCAGTTTGGAGAAATACAAGATTACATTTCTAAAAAAGTGTTGAGTGAATGTGAGTACAAGATGGGTGTCCAGTTTGTGGAAATAGAGTGTCCAGTGATTGTACATAAGAACATCCATAAACTGAATAGTTACTTGAACTGATGTTGTTGATTATTCCTAGTCCTGAATCCATGGTAAATTTCCAGTAATTCACTTTCATTTGCCAGCTTGGATCGTCCCATCTCTTCCGCTGTGTCCCGGAAGGGATGGGGCGATGCATAAACAGTAGCCCCTAAATGCGATTAAGCTTCCAGCGGGTGTTATGCTAGTCTCAGCTGCTGAAACAACAGTGGAGGAGCTGGTTGGGCTGATTTGTGCGGACCTTGTCAGATCCTGCAGCGAGATGCTGGGGTGTTTTCACTTCCAGAGAGAAATGCTTCAGTGCAGAAAGGCAGCTCCACTCTTCCACCTGATGGACTGTTTACTCAGTGACATATGAGTTTTGGCTCTTGTGGGAAAATTCAGCACTGGGTCAAAGAGGATGTGCGGCGCAATCATAAAATGAAAAAGTATAGCGGACCCTGAGAGCGCTTTTGGTGATCCAGGAATGCTTGGCAGGCCGTACCAGTCCATGTCATGGGAGTTGATTTACGCAAACGTTGGCCAGGGTTGAAAATGCTTGCTGTAGCTCCATCTTGAAGTTATTTTGATTGAATGCAAACCGAGATAGAGAGAGAGAGAGAGATGCGTTGGGTGTGACTGAAGCTATTAAGTCAGAAAATCGGCACATAGTCCATATCCCAGGAACTTGATGGCTTTAAAAGGGGAAAGGCTTGCAAAAAATAGAGGAATGTTCAAAGAGGAAGACCATCTCAACCAGAAGTTCTGATCCCAGGAATATTTGCCATCGAAATCTTTTAATAAAAACACTTTTACTGTCAACAGGCCCTTGAATGCAGTTTAATTATTCTCATAAACAGATGCACCGGGCTTTAAAATGCTGTTTTACTTGTGTCAAACAAGTTCGGCCATTATTTCGCAAGAAAAATTCCCAAGGGGAATTGCATCACTCATAACAAATGTACATTTATGAAGAGGAATGTTTGATTGACGTGGTCAGAGGCCCCAGAGGATTATGGGGTCCTTGTTCTAGCCGGCGTGTAGAAAGCCAACAAGGTGGTGTTTTCAGATGGAATGAATATCATGGGATTCTGGGTCTGGGCTTAAGCTTAGGACAGCGTCCCAAACTTGTACCATCAGGTTATTTCCTGGCCATTGGAAGAGATGGGGAAAGCATTATTATTGCTGGAACGGTGCTGGCTATTGGAAAGGACACTGCAGCTTAAAACCACATTTTCCGAGGTATCAGTATTGTCTGTCTAAATTTCCCACAGTTTTACGGCCCAGAGGTTTATGTGCCCTGGCCACTTTATCAGAGACCCCGCCTTAGTTTTACCTTGCAGGTGTACAGGTAAAGGCTATAATATGATGGATGTTTTATGTTTGCCATCCAGTAGCCTTTGATCAGTGAGAATGTTGTCTATATATTTTAGGCTAGTGGAGGTATTCTCTGAACCCTAGTCCTCTGTGGGTTTAATCACCCACTTGTGGGCGGAGTCAATCCTGAAAGTTTTTACAGCTTTGGTGTTTTTTTCTGTTTGGTTCTGAGACTTAAAATGGTTGTTCTTTGCTGGCAATTGCATTGCATGTGAAACCACTTTTAAAAACTCCATATCAGTTATTAACAGTATTGGTGATGTATGAGGAGAGCTTATAAACATCTCATGTGCGGTCTGAAATTTCTGACATGCATCCACTGTGACTTTAGAAGAAATCTCTGTCTTGTACAAGTATTGCACTACTGTCTACTTATCAGTCCATCATGTAGGTCCATTATACGGGTGTATAGAATAGGCCATTATTTGTCATGTATAGATTGAAAGTGGTCTGCCACACAAAAATAGCCAAAAATAGCCCTGTGGATGGAAACAATCTACGGATAATGGCCCACTGGCTAACTACCGTAAACTGAGCATCGACAGATGGGATACAGGTTGTAAGTGTACACCAGGTGAAGTTAAAAGAAAGAGGTTTCTAATAAAATCTTACTGCTTTCGGAACCGTAATTGTAGCTGCTGATGTCATGAATTCCAGGCCTTAGGGCAAAGCTAAGATAAAAGTAATGATAAATGTATATAAACACCCCACAGCTCCTTAACCTCCCGTTACATACTGAAATGCATCATTACATGCATTTCAAAACCGGTTTGTTTTTGTTTCCTATGACAACCGCATGTCCTGTTCAGTCACCTTTGCCGCCAAACTCCAAACAAACCCTTAGGCTTAAGCGGTCTGTTCCCAGGGCAATAGGAAAGATGGTCAGAACTATCAACAAAAGGACAAGTACGCTTTTACTATGGACTCGGCATCTACAGCAACGTTCAAAAGTGACTACTGACCTGAATTTACTTCTGGAGGACCTTGGCAGCAGGTAAAAATGCAATGCAGTTAAATATAGATAGAAGATTTATGTAGCAAAACATGCTTCTTCAAAAGATTTTGCATGTGCATAATCAATTCAAGGCAGGATAACAATGCAGAGACACATTTTCTGTACTAGCTCTTGGGTGGTTAAGTTTGTTGGTGTTGCGGTTGTGGTGCTGCCATGATGAATAGCTGAAGAAAAAGCTCCTCAATGCTGCTAATGATACTGCAGCTCTGAGATGACGTAGTGAAAGACATGGTGAGAGCATATATGTGTACCTACAGCAGCCGATGATGTCATGCCAAACCACAGTTTGGCCCAGACTGCACTGTTGCAAGGGAGGGCACAAAAAGGGCAGACCAAAAATTAGCTGTGAAGCTAACAGGTTGGGAGTTCACATAAAATTCCCTTAAATCTTCTAATCTAATTTATACACTTTTCTCCAAATGCAGCTGATCAGACGTGCTTGGCGACTGCCCTTTGCCTTTTTAGCTTCAAACTGGAACTACAAAACTAATGTTACTAACAGGAAATCGAAATTAGTAGCACAGTTGCCTCACACTTCCAGGGCTGGGTTTCGAACGTGGGACCTGGGGGGGAAAGTTAAGAACAATTCTAGGGGCCCAGCACTGACGTGGGGCCCTGTTAGGGGCTAGTAATATTATCTTAATAAAGGAGGAGGGGGGCAAATTTCAAATCTTTCATGGGGCCCAACATTTCTGGTGGCGCCCCTGTGTGTGTGTTCCTGCCTCGCGCTCATTGGCCCCAGTAAAAGGTACCAGATACCTGATATCCTAGTAGGGATTAGATGGTTGCAGAAATGAATGAATGGAAGTTGATGGTCAGTGCTGGTTCTGAGACACTGTGCAAACAGACACTGAGTTTGGTCACTGCATTTCATCCCTTCATTAAAATATTTACACCTGCTTTGACAGAGGGCAATGGTGGGGCTCTTGAGTAATTTACAGTAATTGGCAGTTTGCATAATTAATGTATATTGCAAACATTCACAGCTTTTAAAATATACCTATTTAACTGCTATAAATTGTACATAATCATAGATACCTATCATGTCATGTAAGTATATCTGAGATTACTTATCAACTCATGAAGGTTTAAGATGAGCGTGTGAAGAGTTTGGCAATGTCATTAATTAGTGAAGCAATAGCTACGTTACACTATTAGGGTCAGGGCTCTTTACATGTTCCTTCACATCTTGTTCCATACTCTTCTAGTTCAGAAGCTTTGGTAAAGGCACCATCATGTCGGCAACAGCTGGACTGGCTATAGAATGCTGGACATGTAGAGAAAAATAAACTTTGCTAACATAGCGTGACAGGCTAATGAAAGATTAACGATGGAGCTGTGATTGCTGAGAGACTGAACGTAGCATTCCATATGCTACACAGCAGCCTTCTCATCACGCCACGCTAATAAAATTCAGTAATGTACAGACATCAAAGTCTGAGGGATCCTTCAGACACGCAATGCATGGACAGCACTGAAGCAATGAAGACCTGAGTTTCATTTATCAGTGAAAAAGACAACTGAGTGAACTGAGCTTTTCATGGTGCACATTGCTTGTCTTTGGAGTGACAGGTATGCTCTCTCTCTCTCTCCCTCTCTCTCTCTCCCACCCTCTCTCTCTCTCCCTCTCTCTCTCTCTCTCTCTGAAGCTGGAACGCCTCAGATCTTTTCAGATTAAGACAAGTTCCCTGACTTCCAGGGCCAATTGACCATTGACTTTAGAGCAAACTTCTCACCGCTGACATGGCATGGTCCCACCCGACTCAGGGGTTCTACATCCTAAACCAAGCAAGGTCTTTACCTCCCAGAACTCGGAGAAAATATGACAGCCGTCTGATTTCTCCTCATACTGTTGCCAGTGGAAATACCACATTTCACAGGAGGACCCCGGCAAGTTCAGGGACACCCCCATCGTACACAGAAACAAACACTCTGCTCTTCGGTAAGAATCTACTTACAGCAACACTTTAGTTACATTTATTCCCCTCCCTCAATTCAGCTTATTACAATTTTTGTATGAAGACATGTGGCTAATGTAGCTAAAATAATAAAAGCAATGTAACCATATAGGCATAATGCCAACTGCATGTTTGCTTGCACCCAGTCAGTAATCTCTACCAGTCTCATTTATACGGAGTCCAGAAGGGGTGTGAATGAGAATTAAATGCATGATGATTATAGAGGGAGACATTAAAGTGTATAAAGTTCACACAAGCAGATACACAATATGGACAAATGTATTGGGACATATAAACATTACATCAACAGGGACATTAATGACACAGTATTTAATTTAAATACAAATAATATAGAGTTGACCCTACTGCGCAGCTATATCAGCTTCCACTCTTCTTTGAAGATTTTCCACAAGATTTTTGTCCATTCATTCTGTAGAGCATTTATGAGGTCAGACACTGATGTTGGATGAGAAGGCCTGGGTCACAATCTCTGTTCCAGTTCATCCCAAAGGTGCTGCATGCGGTCGAGGCAGGGGCGGCAGAAGCATTTTTAATGTTAAAAGTGTGTGGGAAGAAACTAATGATTTTGAAAAGTGCTGCTGCTATAATGTAGCCAGTCCAATCATATCTTTATGGACCTTGCTTTGTTCACTGGGGCAGATTCTTGCTACATTTTTCTTGGTAGATGATGATGTCTAGAGGTTGTAGAGCTGGGTGGTGGTGGGTTCAGAGAATTCTATCAAACTGGGACTCCGTTGCTGTCGCCCACCTCTCCTCATGTTCACTCAGGTTGGAGTGGGGGGGGCGCCGGGGCCTCGGGGCGCTCTCACACCCACCCATCCCTCGGTTCTGCCCTTTCTATCCAGGCTGCTCTAGCTAGAAGGTTAACTTACACTCCTCATACACATTAATCATGCCTTTAAATTTAAGCGGAATTAATTCCATCCTCTGTTTCATCTGAGGGGAACTGCTGCACACCTGCTGGATCAATCTCCATGGGAGACTGCCCTCGACCGAGCCCGGCTCCACCAGGACCAAAGCTTCTCATCTATCTAGTGTTGTATTTGATCTCTCTCTCTCTCTCTCTCTCTCTCTCTCTCTCTTTCCACCTCTCTCTCCCTCCATCCTATCTTTCTCCCTGGGTTGACCTGAGTAGGACGGGTTCCCCTTTTGGGTCTTGGTTTCTCCCGAGGTTTCTTCCTCCAGTTGAGGGAGTTTTTTCTTGCCTCCATCGCCTTTATCTTACTCACCAAGGGCTCGGACCTGGACTCTGTAAAGCTGCTTTGTGACAACCTGGTTCTAAAAAGGGCTATATAAATAAAACTGAATTGATTTGAATTGAATAGAAAAGGTTCTTCCCCAAACAATGTCCACAAAGCATGGCATTCTTCAAAATATCTTTGTATGCTTAAGCGTTAAGATTAAGCCCTTCACTGGAAGTAGGGGGCCACATTAATTCAATAATTGTGTCCCAATACTTTTGTTCACATAGTCCGCATAGCCATTCCAGTTACATTAGCAATACCTTTGTGGGATGCTCTAAAAAGATTACTGACACCTCCACAAGCTTTGAGGAGAATCTGTTTGCAACAAGTGGCAACTGGCTAGCTTTAAGCTTCCAGCACTTATCTGCATTATCCTTGTAGCTCCAGTGCATAATTAAAGAGGCAAACCTGAGCCACTGATTGGCTGATCAGCTTGAAATGATGTAAATGGCCCAGACGATTTTGCTTTGATTATGAAATATAAAAGGTTTAAGTGTGCGTGACTCTCAGCTGATCCTGGAAAAAAGGAACATGAACAAGTGAGGCATTATTTAGTTGGACAGCTTCTCTGTTGTTCAGCCTTTCGCAAAAATATGCCTGTTCTTTTACCTTGTGCACAGCACCATGGAAATAGAGTTGAATTTGACTCATGTTCTCTTCCAGCATGTGGAAAGCAATGTGTTCTGTCACCAAGAACCTTCCGCTGGACCCCCCCAACCAGTAAAGCTGAAAACGAGGGGCTGAAGAAGGCAGAGGAGAGTGAGAGGGAAGAGAATATAAGCTTGGATGAGCAGCGGCCCTGCGGTGGCTCAAAATGTTCAGGAGAGAAAAAGAGAGCACGCAGCAGCGTAGGGTGGAGGAGAGTGAGGGTGATGTCTGCCTGTCGCCCGTCCACTGCACCTGCACGCACCCAGACTGGACAGAGTGAAGTAATTCAGCAAAGACCAGGTATCTGACCCCCATGTTCACCATTCCTGAATATAAACCTGGCCCTAAGGTTGACAGATGAGTAATTTTCTTCTAAATTAGCAAAGTATTAAGATGAAAAATTATCGGAGTATTCAGAGTAAGGCCCCAAACCTTTTTCTTGTATTGTTCCCACTGAGATCCATTTATGAAGTTATGAAGAGTCAACAGGGAAGAAAATACAAAATAAAGTCAAACTGGGGCCTAACTCTTGAAAGCATTGGGCCCCACTTGTATTTATTTCTTGTATTTCTCCACTTGAGATCCATTTATGAAGTTATGAAGTCATAAATGGACTTATGAAAAAAATACAAGAAAAATTTGAATTGCAGTCTAGCTCTGTCTAGATACTCAGTTGTTTCTTCTCCCCATTTGTCCATTTATGACTTCATAACTTCTTAAATGTGCTCCAGAGTGTAATTATAAGAATCCAATTGGGTGCCTAACTAAATATCTAAATGACATCTAAATTCTAAAATTGTATCATAGTAAATAAACTCTATTGTTCCTTCTTTTATACCTTCCACTTGAAGTTTATATATGAAGTTTCAAGTCTTCCATAAACCTTTCATAAAGTTTTATTTTTTAAGTGTTTTAATTGTCATCCAATGTTCCGTAATCGTGGTCATTATGTAGCCCTTCATTGGCTGGATCAGGTGTTTTGGTCAGGAAAAGAGACCCGTGTGGTGCTTGGTGTCACTCCGAGCAGGATTGGGACACTGCCCTAAACCCTTAGAATTAGACTATTGTTGTAAATGAAAAATTCATATACAGTGGCACCAAGAGTCTTAGACCGCACGGAAAATCAGGGAGTACTTTGGACCTCCAGTTGGATGCCACTGTGTAAATAATTTCTCTGATCTTCTCCAGGCTTAATGCTGGGGCTCCAAAATTCATGGTGAAAGACCTGTGATGCCATAAATGAAACAGAAAAGTCAACAATATTATTTAAAATGATGAAGTTTAAACAAATGTCAAGTGTCTTTCAGTTTAAGCAAGCTGATGCGCAATCCATAAACATAATTTTACATCACTGCAGTGGGAATGGGCGGAGCGACATCTATGTTAGCCTTATGGGTGGGGCTAATAGTTGTAGGCTGAAAGAGTGTATGCATATGACATCATAGCCATGACCAATTCAAAACAGGCTCAGTTTAAATTTGAACAGCATTGTCTGAAAGAGCCTACATAATTCTACATACTTTGCTGGTTAAGATGGTATCTAAGGTATTTTGGTGTGAAATACATAACAGTGGTGGTGAATGTCTGGTGAACGGTAAAAAAGTCAAAGTCAATATGACCTTTACTGTCATCTCAACCTTATACAGGTTGACAGAGATTATACATAGTATGCAGAGAGACAAAATGGCAAATATATATACATATATTGCAGTAGACATAATACACTGTGAGACAAAACAGTGCAAATAAGAAGTATAAAATAAGGTAAGAGTAAGAATTAACCTGTTCTGAGTGTGCAAAGACCTCACTGTGCAGCGTATACAAATACAGTACAAGCAAATAAAATATGCAAACGGTTTAAAAAATTTGCAAAAAGTATGGCCAGTGTAAAGAATTTAACACTATTAAACTGTATGAAACAAAAAATAGCAGCTTGAATGTATATTCTTTTGGTTTGTGTGCTCTCAAATAATTGTCCATACAGTATGGCAGAACAGACAGTATAATTATTGTACGCAGTATAACAGTATTAGCATGTATACAATGCCTGATAACTGGGACTTTTTCACGGTAATATGTTTTCTTTATGCATTTTAGTTCAAAATTATTAAGAAAAATATTATTGACTAATTTTGGCTGCTGCTGTTTGATGCAGGGCATTCATATCTAGCTTGAAAAACAAGATCCCCTCAAGAGTCCAGAATATGGGCGCTGGAGCCAACATAGCTTAGCTTTATAATCAATGTAATCCCCCCTCATAATTATCAGTCATAAATCGACTGTATAAACTAAATAAGCTAGGTAGTAATTTTTGACAAGGCAACACGAATCAATAAATTGCTTACAAGTAATAAATAAATATATAAATATATTTTTCTCTGATTATGCATATTATTTGTCAATTTCTCAACATTACAGGTGTTATAAATTGACAATATTCTGTATAACATAAAGGAAGCATTTTCGGCAGGGTAGCTTACATAGACTCTCGGTAAAATTTTTCGGCAGGGCAGCATCAGACCAGAGATATGGTGAGTACATTATAACAGTCCCCTTCCCAGAAAAAGCAAATTAACATTTCTAAATCTGACGCAGTCAGTATGTTCAGTAGCAAGTGTCCCGTTTCAAATCAGGTGAAGTGGTTGAAATAGAGTATTAAAAAAGAATGCAAGTAAGCAATTATTTGAGATGTGGCTCATTCTTACTTTCTCACATTCTTCCCAATGAGCCACCTTGGCTGAACAGTTGTGTGTCATCAATCATGAACTGTTTACCTCTGAACACCAGGCTCAGCTGTGCCAGCTCTGGAATCTGGAAGTAACAAGTTGACGGATTTAATGACCCACTGGTCCAGAGGTCTCACAGTGCTTGTTAATATGGGCCTTTTCTGCTCATGGACGTCAACATGATCTGAGTAATATCTCAGCTTCCATGGACCTGTCTCCAAATCTGTGATTGTTTAAACCTTAAATCTGGAAAGAAACAATGGAAATGTTCAGCATTTTAAGATTCTGAACAACATCAAGAGACAAGAACAATACAAATATACTTTCTAAATAAATCCAAAAAACTGCAGAAAATACTCACTAGGAAACAGACAAAACTAAAGAAACTGAAGACATATTACTCAGATTTTACGATGAAAGAAGTGAAGACAAATATTGTCCATCCTTGTCACTGAATGGCCTGGTAGTCATGGTAATGCTGAGGGAAGTCCTTACCCTTGCCCCATCCAGCATGAGGTCAATAGCAGTCTGAACTTTTATCGCCTGGGTGAAGAAACTTGTACCAAGCTCTTCAACAGCATCACAGATCAAAGCTTTTCACCAGGGAGTTCGCATTGCAGCTCAGAGTAAAGGGGACTAAGAAGTTATTAGCGATTGACTAATCTGAAGGGTTGTACTGTAATCAGGGTTTAGCAGGGTGAAGTTTCTCCACACTTAAGCTTTAATGAAAGACCTCAGTCTTCTCAGACAGTCTGAAGACTTGAGCTGCCCTGCTCTCCACTTATAAACGGGTTTCTGAAGTCGGTGGTCAAACTGTATTTCACGCTGTTAATGTGTTTAACACTGGAGATAAAATTTCTCAGAAAAAATTTTTAACACAAAAATACAACAATTGAAGACTATTCAGTGAATATGCAGGGGATCCCCTAACCAAAATGTTTGCCATTGGGGGTGAAGGGACGATGAGAACTGAAATCAATTAAAAGATTTGTTGAAGGAGCAGGGGGCTGGACTTGGGGGGTTGGGTTGGACAAACAAAACCGTAATTCTTGTTGACGCAGGGGTACTGAAGAGGGATGACACAAAAGGTCATACTTTTTTTCAGTGAGCACACCATATATTTAGCAATTTGGCAATGAAGGAAAAGAAACAAGACAAAACAACATGTATACTTGCTAAGGGGAGACAAAGAGTATTTTAACAAATGCTCATTTAACTATTGTGTCAAGAGCAGTTTTATTGTTGAGGCTGTTGAGGGGTATCTGTCAGTCGGGATTCTTAGACCCCAGGTATTTTGCCCCGAAAGAATAACATTTATAATGTTTATTGAAAAACACACCACACCATCCAGTGGTTTTAATCCCTCATATTTGAAGGCGCGTGGTTGAAAATATTTGGGATAGTATTTTTCCGAAAGAAGACAGCTGAGTTGGAATATCCATCCATCCATCCATTTTCTACCCCTTTATCCTGCACTCGGGGTCGGGGGGGGACTGGAGCCTATCCCAGTTAC
>JBBKCR010145263.1:0-19404 GCA_037577295.1 Ladigesia roloffi
CCTTCGACTTGGATGCCCTGGGGGTAAGCAAATAAACATCAAATTTTCATTTTTGGGTGAACTATCGCTTTAAGGGTGTAATTACAGTAAAATATTAGAGACTTTTGCTGTTAGTAATGTAACTCTCAACTGAGGAAAATAACTATGGAAACCACACTGACAGAAGAGAAAGTGCCTTGGAAACCAAATCAAATGAAGGAATCAGAATCAGAAATCTTTATTCATCCCAGAGGAAACTAATTATTATTAACAAGGATATCAACATGAAAACTACATTAAATCAAAGAAATTGCCTCGAAATCAACTTCAACCATAGGAAATCACCTTAGGGACCACTTTGGCTGAAATATATCACTTTGAATGTTACTTCAGCAGAAGGAAATTGCCATGGAAACCAGTTCTTCTGAAATAAATTGGCATTGAACCCACTTTGGTTGAAAGAAATCTTAATGAAAATAACTTTGGTTGAAGAAAACTGCTGTGCAAAATATTTTCTGAAAAAAATCACCATGGAAACCACGTCAGCCGTAAGCAATCCCCATGGAAACCACTTTGGCTGATGGAAATCACCAAATAAATTAACTACAGCCTAAGAAAATCACCATGGAAACCACTCTGGTTAAAAAAAATCTTCAGGAATATCACTTCGGCTGAAGAAAATCGCAATGGAAACACTGCAGTGGGGCGCACTGGTTGCTGACAGGCATTTTGGATCGCTGCAAACTAATCACGGCGCAGGAGGCAGATCTAGCGAATCCCAGAGAAAAAGGGAGGCACTGCTAGGCAATCAGTAAGCAGGGGCGTGTAACTGTGTATATGTGCACTTTTCAGTGAGGAAATGAACGAAATATAAAGTAACGAAACAACCCCACATATTGCTCAGATTATCTCTGCATTGGAGCGCCACCTAGAGACGAAAAACACAAAGCGAACATCCACTATGAACGTCGTTTTAGTGCGGGACAGGCTCAGCCTCCTATTTAATGTTTTTGAGGCATTTTAGTACATTAATTAAGCAGTAGATAGATTAATTAACATTATTCATAAAAACCTAAAGCTCTATTAATGCAAAACGATTAACTTATTCAGATGTATCCCCTTTTTCCCGTGCAGAAAATGCTTTACTTAAGCTAAAATTTCAGCATTTTTGATTAAATAAACGTTATACCTTTTTTCCTACTGGAGAAATGTAAAAATTGTAGCACTCATTCTCTTATTTGATTGCCCATGACTGAGAGTATCAATATAATATTACCTCTCAAATAGCCTTCGTAAATGTGTAATAATGATACATTATTATAAATAATCAGTAATGATGCTATTCAATTGTAAAAGTCGCGACTTTTATGTTGAAGTGTGTTTCACTGGAGGTTCATGTTTTGAGTTAACATCTGCTAAATGTAATGAGCAGAAATAAAGAACATCTTTTGAAAGCGTTTTAGGTTTATAAGGGAGGTTCTAGTTTGATGCCGCTGAAGGTGAGATCTCTAATCCTGTAGTTTAAGTAGAAAAGGTGATACTCAGTTTAACTGTCTTAACGGCTAACTGCTAACAGCTATTTCGGGCAATTTTCTGATTGTTGTCAGTTTAATAGTTTCCATTTTGGTTGAATTGGAACTGTAATATTATAATAATATAATAACGTGTGGAATTTTGTATCAGAATACGTGAGGCTCTATTTGGCTGCTGGAGAATTTTCTTTTTATTTATCTTCAAATCAAGCAGGTTTGCTGTAGATGCGTGTATTGTATTTATATTGAAATAACTTACACGTTATAAGCGTTTAAAAAGACGCTTAACACTTAATACTGCTGCTATCATTAGCACCAAAACATAAATGGTTGAGCTCAGCATCACAACAGAGTTAATATGCAGGGTTGTGCACAATTGTTAAGTCACCCTTCATTTCTTAATATTTTACTTCCAAAGACTTTCTTGTATTTCCATTTAGTCCTGTATTTGGACGTGAGAAGTAGTTTAGTGAATGTGAGAGGATTTTATTTTAGGTTTTGTGAGTGGTTAGTTTGAATCATTACCTAAATGAGGTCAGAATTAAATATTTTTAAAAGTTAAAATAGGTCAAATTCAGTAATCATGAGGGTTATTCTCTTTTTTGAATTATCTGATTTCTTCTGTGTCATTTTCTTTTATTATGTTGAAGATCTTCATCTCCGTGATCTGTAATCGGACACGATGCCGTATTTTGGTTCCGAGGAGACAGTGAAGGACCTGAAGAGGGCGCTGTCCAACCCAAACGTCCAGGCAGACCGGCTGCGCTACAGAAACTACATCACTCGGGTCATCAGGTCTGTACTTTTGCTGCTGCTACTTTCCTACAGCTTTCTTGACGTTGTTCCGGTCCTGGATTGGAAACACCTGATGGAGCAGGGTGAATGGAGAGAATGAGCAATAATTCACCTTACATTGTCATCATATTTAATTTGTTGACTTGTAGAACTCAGTGTGATAGTAAAATCTTATTTCAACAATTAAAAATGCTGTAAAGTTTTCTAAACCTGGTGTTTGCTCTCCTACACCCTCACCATTTGGTGCTTTTTCGATTGACCACTCTCTGGGCCCCCTCCCACCCATGTTCAAAGTTATTATTTTTTTCTTTTCTGTGTGCTTCTAAGCACTAAAATAACAGAAATTTGTTTTTATCTGTTTGGGCTTTGCATGTGTCATCATTTTTAAAACCCTAAAAGTGGTTATTATTAATAATTTCAAATTACAAAATTCTGTGTGACATATGAAGACCAAACAAAGCTCGTCGGACATATCGAGCATCAAGATAACCTGGGGAACTTCCAGAAAAAGAGTTAGTTTGTTGTGCTTTAGACAAAGTTTCTTACCTCTTGTATCCTAAGAATTAAAAGGTCTATATAAGTACTGCTTACGATCGTTGTGTGGTTTTGCTCACCAAAAATATTATTTACATTTTCCAGTATTTATCTCTATATACAATGCCATATACAATCCTATGCAAACAATTTAAAGCCATTTACCTGCGCAGCTAATATCAGAATAAATGCAAAGAAACAAGAAAGCATTACATTACAATAAGCTTTCCTTTGTTTTTAGAGCCGGTTAGAAGAACACAGGTTCGGTTATGAGTACAGCTTTTCTGAATAAGCCACTTGTCACTTCTGGTAGAAAACCCTAACCCTAACAAAAATATAGATTTTCTGAACTTTTTTCTGTTTCAGGTCTATGACTCAGGGTCTTGATGTTTCTTCTTTGTTCATGGAGATGGTGAAGGCCAGTGCCACAGTGGACATAGTCCAGAAGAAGCTGGTTTACCTTTATATGGTCACTTATGCTGGCCGTAAACCTGACCTGGCACTGCTGGCCATCAACACACTGCGCAAGGACTGCGCTGACCCCAACCCCATGGTGCGAGGCCTCGCTCTGAGGAACATGTGCAACTTCAGGTGGGTTGAGGTCAACGTTCAGAGACCCTAATTTGCTTTTTAAATCAGTTAATATGAATAATTGTACACCTGGGGTTGGAGGTGCCCATTTTCTTTTGTGATTTTTTTCATTGTAACTTGTTAACATGCTAATGGTGAGATCAGGATACCATCTTATCCCAATCTTATTCCCAATTCTCACATTGGTAGTGTTGATGTGTCAGGAGCCACTTGTAACCACTTTAATAACTGTGTTTGGGGTGGAGGTAGCTCAGTGGTTAGGATACTTGCCTCTGGGCCATAAGGTCCTGGGTTCGATTCCTACCCCTAGCACCACCACTGGGTCCCTGAGCAAGACCCTTAACCCCAAGTTGCTCCAGGGAGACTGTCCCCTGTAGTTAGGAATGGAAGTTGCTTTGGATAAAAAGCGTCTGCTAAATGCTGTAAATGTAAATGTAAATGTTTCTGTGGTTGCAACAGTTTTATATAAAAAAAACTGTTAAAAGCATTTTTTTTAAAAATGTAGAGGTATTGATAGTCAAATTAAATGGGTTTATGGAACTTAGTGCAGCTGCTTTACCTGTGCAAATCTAAATCTCTGATCAGTCCCAAAACCTGACAGTATTAGTATTATAGGAGTCTGATTGTACTGGGGGAACAATGGACTGTGATGCCCTCATAAGACCAAACAAACAATTACAAAACTACAAGCAGTATTTTATACAAGCTGTTTCTGTGTAACAAAAATCCAAGAAAGTACATTTCTGGCAGTCCTCGGGATTCTAATAATCACAGAAGTTCAAGCTATTGCTATTTCTTTATAAATCACTCAATGATTTGGGTCCTAAATTTATATATGAGATGATTGATGAACATCAGTCAGATAATACTGGGGAAAATAAATAGATCTTGATGTCTTCACAACAGCAAAAATACTTTTATATGTACGTTAGTTTAACTTGTTTTTATTAATCCTGAAATACTTCATTAATGTAATGGTTTCTTTCATTGCTTACATTTCTTTTTCTGCTTTATTGTTTATTTGAATACACATTAAATGACCACTGTGTGTGATTCTCCTCACAAATAAACCCGCCTAAGAAGCTTTGATACTCTGCATTCTCTTTCATGGGGTCATTTATCAAGTGTGTACATTTTTAATGTTTTTTTTTTCATGTATTTTTGATCTGTATAGGATGCCGGGGATAACAGAATACATCCAGCAGCCCATTCTGAG
Organism: Ladigesia roloffi; assembly: GCA_037577295.1. Classification (NCBI taxonomy): domain Eukaryota; kingdom Metazoa; phylum Chordata; class Actinopteri; order Characiformes; family Alestidae; genus Ladigesia; species Ladigesia roloffi. The sequence continues at coordinate 4,648 of JBBKCR010145263.1, forward strand.
CGGCCTGAGGGATAAAGCGTCTTATGTGAGGAGAGTGGCCGTACTGGGCTGTGCTAAAATGCACAGCCTTCAGCCCAACACTGAGATAGGTACACTGGCTTTGGTGCTGCTTTGTCAGCAACTCCACAGCAGCGGTCGCAGGGTTTTGATTTAAATACATTTTTTACTTTTATTTTCTGCCAGAATTCAGATTTTTGAAAAATCTAACAGACTGCAAGTCAAGTTTGCAACATGTCATTTTCATCACAATTATCAGGCCCTATTAGACTGCTATGATAAGACAAGAATTTCCTGAAAGTTTGTGTTCCCCTGTTTTGCCAAACCGTATAGATGTTTTTTCTGGTCCAAATGAGTCCAAACTTATATGGACCTTCTTATTGTTAGTTGGTAGTGGACTTACTTAAATAAGCTAATAAGCTGACCCATGCTGGTTTTGCAATGCTTTTGACTTACTGGCTGTATAACACAGTGCCATTTAGTCTCTCCTGCGGTGCAGTGAATGAACCGCTGGATGTGCAAACTTGGTTCCTGAGTCAACTGGACAAGGATTAATATTATATTAATTGTCTTCTGAGGCACAGTGATGTTACCTGTGTTTTTCTAGGTCTCTCTTTGTCTGTAGCATTTGTTTGTGTGTTATATGTAGGGCTTATGCCATAAAAATAGGCGTTTTCAGGCTTTTTAAAATGTTTTATTTTTGTTTGTTTGTTTTTTTGACCACATCACAAGTTCACAGTGTTTCACTATTCGTGGATGCTATTGAAACAGAACCCCCACAAGTTTGGGGGTTTACTGTAATCCTAACCACATTTATCCTTACTGTTGGTCCTTTCATGCTAATTTAGAGCACCAAGCAATATATGGTAGGTCGAGTATCACTTTAAGAAGTTCGTACAAGTCTGAATAGCATCGTCATGGTATTTTACTGCTAAATATTACAATTGCAGTTGGTTTCAAAATATTCAAGTACCCATGTCCTAATTTTCTGGAATTAAAAAAGCTTGTTTATGAATATTGTTTCAAATGGTACATTCACTCCATCCGTACAGTTCATTTATGGAAAATAAGCTACATCATAGGTTTTGTGATGTCAAACCAACACATTTGAATAAATCTCCTAATTTAGCTGCAGTTTAACTCTACCCATTCATGCACTGATTTGCCAAACCCTTTATCGGTTAAAAGACTTTTGTTGGGTTACATGATGACCTTGACTAACCAGAACACACAGTCTCTCACCTGGAGCTGTGGTTGGTCAGCCCGTCAGAAACTTTGTAATTGGTTATAGCCTCATTTGCATATTGCAGTATTGTAGAGGCTGCAATTGTTGTAATGATGAACACACTATACACTGTGCAGCTGTATAGAATAATGAATGTATAATGACTCTGTCCCTACAGATCCTAGAATCGTGAATGAACTTTACGCTCTGCTGAGGGACTCTGACCCTGTTGTCATGGTGAACTGTCTCCGAGCGCTGGAAGAGATCCTGCAAGATGAGGGGGGCGTAGTCATCAACAAACCTATTGCGCATCACCTGCTCAACAGGTAACACCGACCTGTTTTACGTAGTCTTTTGTAACTAATATTCTGTTGAGGTATTGCATTTAGAAAATAGTGCACAGTAACTGAACATTAAAAAAAATATTAATACAAATCTGCTTATTTTCAGTGATATCTCACACCGATGTTAGAGATCATGGCAGAATAGCACCTTTGCTACTGTTTTATGTACAAATTGTATTTTTTGCTGTTTTTACTGTGTATTATAATTTGTGTGTTTTATACATATATACATTAATATACAAAAAATGCACTTATGTGTATTTTAGTCTATACTTGCTTTCTCCCTTAAGTTGTTCCTCCAGTCCAAGCTCAAAACCCGTCTATGTTCTTGTTTTTTTGTAATGTCTTTAATCTGATTTCTGACCCCTCATATTTTATATTTGTAAAAATTTTGCAAAAGATATAGTACAATTTCATATACACATAAAGAGAATAAGAATTGGTAGAAGTGTGTGCTTTGTTTTATGAACTCTTAAAAAGCAGAAATTCTGGTATGTACTGTATATACTGTTGGCAAGAACCATGCACTGTTCTCACCAGATTACAGTGGCAATGCTTTTCTAGATAGACCGAGAGATGGATGGATGGATGTACCAAATTCAATGAATGTTAAATCTCTGAGTACTGTGATTGTGGGGATTCTGTTTTGTTTACTCCAGGCTGAACGATCTGGACAGCTGGGCTCAGAGTGAAGTTTTGACCTTCCTCCTCCGTTACCGTCCACGTAGTGAGGACGAACTCTTCGACATCCTCAGCCTGCTGGACAGCTTCCTCCACAGCCCACATGCTCCCGTCATGGCCGCCACACTCCGCCTCTTCCTGCAGTTGGCTGCTGCCCAACCCGCCGTGCAGGCCGACGCCCTCCTTCGCGCTCGCGCCCCCCTGCTGGCCACCTGTGGTGCTGCATCACGAGAGCTGCGTTTTGCTGGACTGTGCCATGTGCAGCAGGTTCTGCGCAGCCAGCCATCTCTGTACAGCGGCCAGTACAAACGCTTCTTCTGCAGCTACTCTGAACCTGGTTTCATAAAGTTCCGCAAGATGGAGATCCTGGTGGAGCTGGTGAACGATGAAAATGTTCCACAGGTTTTGGAGGAGCTAAAGAGCTACTGTACTGACGTGTCCACTGAATTAGCACAGGCAGCTATTGCAGCTATAGGTAACACTGTACTCTGCTTATGAATGATGCAAAATGCAAAGAAATACGTACTGCACTACAGCTTTTGGAATTCATAATGCAGTGGAAAGAAATTGCACTACAAAGTAGCAGTAGGCTATTGCACAGATTATTGTTTTGTTTGACCAAGGGAGGAGTTGTGGGGGTGGGAAGGAAAGATGTCATGTGGCGTTCTATAAAGCACTTTATGCTGGTGAGTCTGTGGCTAAAGATATTTCTCATGTCAGCCATCGCACAGTGGTGTGAATGACCAGCATCATCTATAATGGACAGCAGTCTAGACAATGTTCTCTTTTGGCTTTTTTCATGTTGTCATTTTCACCACCCACCACTGAGCCAGCTTTCTTGTTTAGGTTGTTGAGTCTCTATGTTTGCTGCCACTCCTTAGACCAGTCCAGAGAGTTTAGTCCAGTCAGTGTGCACACCCAGGTCTTTGTAGTCCTGAATAATCCCCACATAGGTAATAAACAGTCTACTGCAACCATAGTCAGTTCATAATGCATTGGAGCCTTAGGTATTACACACTGGTTGTTTCTTTTGGTAATATATAATGCACTGCAGCTATGAGTAATACTATTGGTAAAACATACGACACTGGCAATGCATAGTACACTATGGGCAATTCAGTTTGTACGTACTCTTCTGTGGGCGTTTCATTTCGGTCTCACTCACTCATATTATTCCTGGGTCCATGTTTTAAACTGACCATAAAGCATGAAAAGTGTAGGTGTGTTGGGCCTCTTATTTGCAAATTTAATGCTGATCTGGTTCTTCAGCACTGCTTTGTGTAAACTTAAGCAACTCTGCCAGATGGAAGCTGCTTTTCATATCTCCTCACCCCGCCTACAGAAAGCCATGTGAAAATAAAGGCCTGTTTGTTTGAGATTACAGACTAATCGAGAAGTAGCGTGCTGAGGTTAATGTTTAAAGGCTCTGTGCATACGGATTATTTCCAGTCACCTGCTCAGGGCTGTAGAGTACAGTGGTTAATCAACGCGTTCTGTAGGTTCTGTGCAGTGTAGCCTCAGTGGGTTCTGGAGGTTCTATGTTTTGGGAAAACTGTGGGTTCTGAAGATTCTGAGCAGGAGAACCTCTGGGTTCTGGAGGTTCTGTGTAGTGAATAATAAGTGAGTTCAGGAGGTTCTGTGTAGTGAAAAATCAATGGGTTCTGTAGGTCATATGAAGTGTTGGTGGGTTTTATAGGTTTGGTTATCAACTGTGTAGAAAAATATATTGAAGTAATTTGAGAAAAATGAGAAGTAATTAAGAAAATGTAGCACTAACCCCCTGTCTTTCTATGTCTTTCTCTCTCCCTATGTCTTTCTAGGTCTATCCTTTCATTCTATCTTTCACTCTTCTTGTTTCTTTCACTCGGTTCAACCCTGCTCTGCCCCTTCTTACTTCATACATATACACACACCCACACTTACATCTGAGTAGGTTTATCATTTGAACAAACTTTTTTTTTTTTCTTGAAGGTCGTATAGGACGAACCTACACTGAGAAATGTTTGGAGATTTTGACAGGATTGCTAGCCCTTAAACAGGAGCACATTACCTCAGGTGAGGCCCAACCACACATACGCAAACAAACTCTAACAGGCATTTACCTGACAACCTCCCCTTATATGGTCATTACAAGGTGTGGTCAGATTTTTCAGGAAGGAAACTCGCATGTATTTGCCTTTAAAGTGAGCAATCCTTACAGCGGAGAGAAATTTGTTGTGCTACAAAATGGATAAATCCTGAAATGGTGGAACATGTGTGGAGTTGCACCAGAATGACCTGTGTGTTAAACTTTGTAAACAAAATTCCACAAAATGGTTCAGTTCTGAAATGGGTGACAATGGATGATACCAAACATTAGAGATTAAGCAGAATGACTTATCTAAAGGTAGCGTGTTTTTCCACTCAGTCCGACTGTGATGTGAACAAAATCATAATTATATAAATGTTACAGGATTATGTCTATTATTCTGTAAAAAATCAGACAAGACACTTACACACAATTCCTGCACAATTGTCATATTTGTTTTAGACAACAAAAACTTCTAAAACAGTACAGGATTAATTTCCATTTTATGTACATGGGCAGTGTTCCACTTCTACTCCTAAAGTAAGGAATTCAGTGTCATTTATTGCAAAACATTATATTCATGATAAAAGTTAAAAACACATGAATATTCTGCACAAAACGTTACACACATGACTTTAATGAGTGCATTTGGGGTAAGAAGGGTGAAAATAATTGATATAATTAATATAATATTGGATAAAAATCCCGAATAGTTGGGTTAACATTTAAAAGGATTATGTAATTGCAATAACAGCCGCAACTTTCCCTCTTGTTTGTGTTTTTCCTATGTAGCTGTGATTCAGACGTTCAGGGACCTGGTGTGGTTCTGCCCACAGAGTGCTGGTGCCATATGTGAGGCTGTGGAAGGTTGTGATGAAACCCTACAGGATAACGAGGTAATGGAAATCCTGTTGCATTTGCATAGAGAGTGGTGGAGCTCAGGTTGGTTTGCTTGGATGTCACTGCTAGCGTTATTTATACATTACAAGGTGTGGTCAGTACTGTGCAAAAGTCTTGCTTTGTTATGCTTCCAAAGATTCAGACATTCTTGTAGGTTTAATGTAGTCTTGAGGAACAGTTCTCCAGACTTTGAGTTTCAGTCCTGTCCCTGAACCTGACCAGTTTCAGAGGAATGTATTGGCCACACAGAGACCTGGGTATGAATCATTCAAGCAGAAAGTAGAACATCTAACTTAAGGCCCTAACCAGTGAAGAAACAGGAGCAGATGATTCTAGATGATCAGGTGGTGATCAGTATACTGGTGGTGCTGAATGCTGAGTGGTTGGAAAACACATTTTATCTCTATTTAAATTCTCTCTCTCTCTCAGGGAAAGCAGGCTCTGTTGTGGTTGCTGGGTGTGTATGGAGAGAGGATCAGTAGTGCCCCCTATGTGCTGGAGGGTTTTATAGATTCTCTTAAGGTGGAACTCTCCTCTGCAGTGAAGATGGAGCTGCTAACTGCGGCAGTGAAGCTTTTTCTGTCCCGGCCGGCCGAGATGCAGGACATGCTGGGCCGTCTCTTACAGCATTGCATCGGTACACACACTCACAAACCTCCACACACATGCACATTAACTTTAAGACAAGCCAGCCAAAACCTTTCATATATATTTTAATAGCCTGGAGCTAACCTCCTTTACATTCCCAGGATGCATTTACTGCAGTGGAGAAGCTCACATTTACATTTATTTGCCACTATATCATCAACATCGTTATAAACACTCCGGGACACCTAGCGCTTCATTAGGGCTCGAAAGTGAATAAAACAGCTGTATTTGTGTCAGAGATGTCTGGTTCCTTTCACCACTGCTGTAAAAATGGACTCTCTATAATTAACTATTTCACATTGAAACCTCTCTAAATGAGTGTTAGTATATGAATGCACAGAATTCAGCAGAAATGTCCATATTCAAATCTGAAGGAAGTCAGGACATGTTTCATGCTAAGCTTATCAGATGTTTCTGCTGTTTGTTGTTTTCTCAGAGGAGGAAGCTGATATGTGTGTCCATGACCGTGCACTGCTGTACTACAGGCTGCTTCAGAGCGGGGTGGAAGAAACCCGAAAGGTGTTACTGGGACCAAAGTCTGACCCCTCTATGACCATTCTGACCGGGCGGCCCGAGGAGCCGGTTAATCACTGGTCGTCCAGCTTTAACACTCTCGCTCCACTGTGTGGGACTGAAACCTGTCTGGACAACATCTCTGCTGAAGAATTTATCCAGCAGCTTCACAGAGCAGAAGAAAACGAGGGAGCTGAGGAAATCAGGTTCGCCCCACCTGAAGAAACTTTGAGAGAAGGTGATGCACCTGTAAATGAATGGTCGCTCCAGTTAAAGCACATAATCTTTCTTAAAATATTGTCTTGATATTGGTACCATATAACTTCATAGGCTAATATAGCTTTGTACAATGGACCCCCCCTTATCCTCACTTATTGACAGAATGATTGCTATTTATAGTTTTATGGTTGTGGGGACTAGGTGGGGCTGAATGTGTGGGGTGGGATTGGCGGGACTCAGGTGAGATTGGTGGGACAGGTGTGGATGTTTTGGGACTAAGGGCCTGGAGTACAGGTGCCAGGACTAAATGAGACTGGGGTGCGGGTGCAGGGACTATGTGGGACTATCTGAGCTTATAATCTCTATTCCTGTTTCTGTTCATATCCGTAGAAGCTGCTGATAAAGCGTCCTCAACCATGACCCATGCACCCGAGGAGATGAATCTAATCGTAGGTCCTCCACTATCTCATGAAGCCTTTGAACGACTTTGGCTGGAGCTGAATGTAGTCCACAAGCAGGCTCTTGGGATCTCTCGTCCCACTGACCCCCCGGAGACACTGCATGCTGCTTTCCAGCTGGTGAAGATCCAAACGCTGGCATTCAGCCTGCCTGAAGCGACGCCTTGGAAGGCCTACATGTTCAGCCGGACTGGTGGGACCCTGATTCTGGCTGAGCTCCTGCAGGGATCACCAGAGGAGCCAGAGAGTGAAGGGAATCTGTTGGTTTCAATCAAACAGCAACCAGAGAACCAGCAGGCCATCAGTAACTTTGTCTCCGTTCTCAAAACTGTTCTCCAGACTTTCAGCTCCCAGAGTTCCTAACATTACTATTGAAACTGCTTAAAGCTGGAGCTCAGATGCCTGTTTACCTTCTTAAAATGCCTTTACTGCACTTTCAAGGTTGCTTGCCCCAGATTTTGTCAGTTAGGCAAGGCGTGTTTGATTTCCTTGGTTTTAGCACTAGAGCTTATAAGGCTAATGTAGCTAAAAATGCAAGCTCAGGAAGCTCATTCCTGATCAATATGCAAGGTGCGAATATAACGATGCGTTCTGTTTGGTCTGGAATGTCAGAAAATTCTTACAATGAACTAAAAAGTTCAGATTTCTGATTTAGAAGGTCACAGGAACTTCAGAATCTCAGAATTCAATGATGGTGGTTACCAACAGTGAAGCTGCAGTAAATACTGTTTATCAGCACTTTTGCTTGTTAGTATCTCATTAATTCCGTTTGGGGCACAGTGCTTCCCAGTGTCTAATCACATTTTTAAACTGTAAAAAGCAGAAGAATCCACCGGCACTGGTGGTGGTAAACAGTATCTTAATCTGTGATTAAGCAAATAATTATTAATTTGTTTATTTAAATGTAACTTTGATAATAAACGTGAAGATGGATGAGTGGGGTATGGTTTAAGTCAAGTGAAAACATGTTTATTTATAAGACAAGACATTATGGGCATAAATGGAGGAATATTGAAAAGATTATTTTATTGAACAGCATATGCTCAATTAAAATATTTGAATGTATGTAATATATGTCCAATTTTAGGCAACTGGAGACTCAAAAGTGCCATATTGGCATAATTCTTTAAAAATGTTAATAACATGGTGTTTTCATAGCATTCCAGGCAGTCCACTGTGAGGGGATGAGGGAATGAAACCAGTAGTTTTAATTGCATTCTAAAAAATGAATTTCTTAATATTACGTGCCATAATAATAATAATCTATGACTAAAACAGCAACATTTGGGGTGATCTGGTCATTTCTAGTCTGCTCTCATACATGGAATTGATATCCAGCCTTTAGTCTGGATTTAGTGGGTTGTTTGGGAAGCAGCCAGGCTGCAAGGACCATTCAGAAGAAATGGAAAATGCAGCACAGATAAAGTTACCTCATGTTGAAAGGGGCTGGTGTTGATGGACCTTCATTCTTCATTCTAATTTGAGTGTTACCTGATGCTCCTGGACTGAAGAAGTGAAAGGACAGGCAGTGCAATATTAATGTCCTGTGATTTGCCTGAAGCCAGGCTCCTCGTTACAGGCCTGTAATAACAGTAACTGCAGTCTGCTAATGAATCTAAAACAAATATGACCTGCTCGTTCTTCTTAAAGTAGACACTCTGCCGCCACAGAGGTTTATCAGCCCTTTTACCTGTAGGTAGCGCTTCAATGACTGATGGTCAATATTAAACAATACTCAATTTTCATTGCATTTTTGAAGCAACAGTGCTACCATACCACATCGTTTATTGTCGTGCTACTGTTTTGTCTACAACACTGCAAAAACTCTTGAGCCAAACCTCATTTTTTCATATTTTGGTGTGATTCAACTTGTTGATGCATAAATACTTTTTTCTGCTTGTCCGACTTTTTTTGGCACACTGTGTAGATTAAATGAAAGAAATTGGAACAAATGTTTCTCAGAAACAGGCTGCAAATTATCCAAAGATAAACACACTAACACACAACTTTACCAAATAACAAAGGTCATGTCTTTGTGTCCAGTTGGTCTTGTTTTCTCATCTAAAAACAAATTTCCAGCACCTCTGTTGACCAGATTCTCCCTTTGTGTGAGTGTGTTTAAAATGAGACACAGGCTTGATTTGAGACTTGGGTTTGGATTGGGTTCTGAGCTTGGACTTCACGCAAGATGTCCACCAAGTCCAACCGAACTGAGTCCAAGTCTGTTTCTAAAGGGGTCACGGGTAACACTGGTCAATCCAACCTGACTTTGGTAGGTCATACTTGTCTGGGAAATAGACTGGACTGAATAACCTGAGTACACCCTTAGTTTGAGCATCTTTAAGGTCAGTTCAGGCCATGTTAGAATTTGGCACACTAAATAGGTGAACTATTTTTGGACATGATGTCATTCCCACACCCCTATCATATTTTCTTATGCAGAGCTTTCTCATGCAGGTATGTTGTTCATTATACAACAGTCTTATTATCTTTCTTGCTCCAGAAAGAAGAGCTTGTTTTCTGGTTCCAATTGAAAGGTGCCATCTGACCTGATTGCTGCTCTGTAGGTAATAATAGTTCACGGTAATAATAGGCTAGGCACCTGCGGCGTTTTCCCCTCAGTGTGTTTTCTTTCTGATGTCTGCACCCAAAGCAAAAGCTCAGAATGTGGTGAACTAGAAAAACTGGCTCAAATTGAGAAAGTATCAGCAAGCCCCTTGGCTTCATGAGTCTTTTTCCAGTAAAACATGGTGGGATGAGTTTGGAGGGAAAACAGAATCAGCCCTGCTTATTGAGAGATTTCAGGGATGCCATATGGGAATGGAAACTAAACAACACAGTTCTGTGAACTAAACAATACAATCTGCAATTTTCTATTCTTTCTTGCTTAAAAGGTTCATCAGGTTCATCAAGTATAATTCCACCTCACTGTAGTATCCACAGAGATGCAGCCCCAACTTTTAACATTGGCTTGAATTACAAATAGTTCTTTTTATTTTCACTTTCATTTTGGCAGGTAAAGTTTGTGTCATGCATTACTCTGTGAAACGAAACGACATTCCTCCGAGACCTTGGTGTAACACAAAGAACAAAAGCAGAGCCACAAAAACACAGAACACCTCAGCAGGACAGGACTAAAGAGAGAGTGCAAACTGGACCAGTTTCAGTAACACAGCCAGATATGTCAGATTACAATGAATGTTATGATAAAATAATCATAACGGTACGAGTGTGTGGTGTGTGTGTGAGTGTGTGTGTGTGTGTGTGTATGTGGGGGGGGTATTAAAGAAAATAGAACACCAGAAAACTGGAACACATACATAAACAAAACCCAGAACAGGCTCAGGGGAAAAGCAGAATCCAATAACATGTTTCGGATTTCTGAACCAGTTACTGGAATTTGAGGGCACCTATCAAAGAAAAAGAACAGGAGGAGAGGTAAAAAGCTTCACACAAATTGTGACAGGATGCAGGCATTGCTAATGGGGGCACAGGTGTTGAAAACAGTACATAGGCGATGACTTTGGCATGTGAGTAGTGACAAGACACAGATGATAAAAGGACACAGGTGTATGTACACATTGACGACAAGACACAAGCATTCAGATCTTCAGGAGTGCAGAAGCTGTGATGGCTCAGGTGACCCTTATTAATGGACATTACTGCTGGAGACGAGTGTGAGCACGTCAGTCTATTCGTGTGGCAGTTAAACATCTAAAATCCAGCAGAGCAAACAAGACGTTTCGCAGAGTGTCTAAACAATAACCCATTCAGGTTCAATTGTTCAACTGAACTTGCTCACACCAGAAATGTGTGTGTGTTCGTGTGTGTGGGTGTGTGTGTGTGGGTGACATCAGACAGCAGGCGGTGCTGTACCTGAGAATAAGCGTGCACACACACACATACACACACACACACACACCTGGGCACACCTGCGGCAGGATGGAAGAGAAGTTCAGGTGAACCAGCGCCAGAAAGCAGGTAAGAGAAAAAAAGAGAGAGAAAAGAATGTTTAAAGAGAGAAAGAGAAAGGAAAGGAGAGAAAAAAAGAAAGGAAACAATACAAAGGGAGATTAGAGAGAGAAGGAGAGTTAAAAAGCAAGAGACCCATGCATTCATGAAAGTGAGGAAAAAGGAGTTGGTGTATAAAATAAAAAGAAATGGGAAGGGAAAGATTTAAAGAGAGTTAAAGAGGAGAAAGAGAAGAGAAAGGAAAAAGCAGAAGAAGTGAGAACAAGAGAAAAGAATGCTTGAGAGATTGAAGAATTAAGTACAGGAGTTAGGGAGAAAGAAGAGGAAGCCAAGAGTTAAAAAAAATAAACAAGAACTGATGACGAGAGAGAAGGGCGAGTAAGAGTGAGAAAACAAAGCAAAAGAGAAATGAGAGGAAGGAGGAAAGAAAAAGGAGAAATAAAAATAAAAAGGTAATAAAATGGTCTCGTGTTTTGAAATGGGCACACCAAGTCCATTTGAGATGTTTAGAGGTGTTTTCTCTAGGCCTTTTTCTAAGTCCGACCTTTTGGACCTTGTATTCATTGTTTCTATGACACCAACAAAGCCTTTAAAGCCCATGTTATTGGTGATTAAACGTTCTCTGGTCCAAAAGATGGCAGAATGTTTGATTTTGTAGTTTATTTGTCATGTTTTGTTTGGTGGGGCTTTTACTTTTTATGAAAACGATCTAATGTTTAATTTAACTCAAAAAAAAAAAGGAAAATTATTACTGCTTGTCATCTCAGTTCTAAGGACAAGACATATCCGACAGGGCAGTCAGGACGAGATCTGCTGCATTTTTGCTTTGTATTTGTTTTTGCATTTTTGCATTGTAGTTGTAATGGGCATGAATGTGATGCTAGTATGTTTTAAGATGGTGCAAAAACATTTGTTAAATGTGTACACTAATGTGGATAAGAGGGTTTTGGCCATTTAATATCTCATTTTCTGGCTCAGTGTGTCAAAGGGTTGCTGCTAAGCATCCATAAAAGCACACACTGATAGCTGGAATGAGCAGGTTTGCCCCTGAGCTGTACACCCCCCAACACCCCCCACCCCCACCGCCATTCATACTCCGGGTGTGGTGTTGAACTGGCCCAGAGTTCATTGTCATTTCACCCAGTTGACCGGTCTGCAACAGTTATATTCGTTATTATCATGTCACCAGTGCCCTGATTTTGACTATTAGTGAGTGATTCATAATGAATTAAAACACTAAACAAAACACATTGTTGTAAGAGAGCTTACAAGTGTGTAATTTATGTGTTTAGAAGGTGCGCTAATAAAGTAATTTGTAAATAAGTTAATACCTGTTCGTTGACGAAAGAGTTCATTGTTAATTTTGAGTTCAGCTGTATTAATTAAGTGTAATCTGTAGGGCTGGGTATTGTTGCTGATTGCCAAGGTCATGATCTGATGCAATTCTTGATCCGATTCAATATCGATTTATTTACAGATGTGTTAATACTAGTTTGACTTGAGTGGAGGATAAATTGACTTGAGTGCAGGAGATCCCTATAATGACTGACTATACTGCAATATTAGCTGTGGACAATAGACTTTACCAATAAGTGTTTATTTTATAATTCATCCAATCCAGCATTATAGTCTGTTTAAATTAAAACAACTTCTGCACATGCATAACATGATAAACTGTAGCTGTTGACAGGAACAATGTATGTGCGTGTATGAGGAACAGAGAGAGGGAGAGTCAAGAATTATAAGTATATAGAAAGAAAAGAATTTCCAGGTTTTATTTAAATTCTTACATTCATAACAATGACTTTTAGTAACCCTGTTTTGAACATGTCGATTTGACAATGAAATGATAACCACAAAAATGCTTGAACGACTATAACTATAAAATTGGTTGAATAAAAAAAAACAAAACAATGACCACAACTGGTTAAAGACATAAAAAAAGTATCAACGCTAGCTCAGCAACCATGGCAAATACAAGAGTTGAGCCAAAACGAGTTTCCAGTATGGATAAAGCACTTTTGACGAGTATGAGTATCATATGAGTAATACGAGTCAATATCTGTGCTCGGACTGAATAAAAATTCTCATTGGGTAGCTGACTGTGTCTGCGTTCTTTGATAGAACAGCGCTCTCTCTGTCGTTTGTGTTTTTTTTTTTACGTTTAGGGTTTCTTCAGCTTCAGGTTTGTTTTTTACTTTGGTTTGTAGTACTTACTTATTAAGCAATAGAGTTTTGGTAAATGTGGGGTTTGTTCAGACGTGGTGCTTGGTAGAATGCGATTTGTTTTTCTGTTTTAAACCATCAGCTCGCTTTAACCAATTTTTTTTTACTTCACGCACTGAATGTCTGACACTTTATTGCTGTGTTTCACAAAAAGAAAACAAAAAAAGGAAGTAGTGGTATTGTTACGGATCTCTCCGCGAGGTGAGGGAATGGGAGGACGCACTAGTCAGCGATACAAAGCTTTTAAAGAAACGTAGTTTCAATCTGTACAAATACACACACAATTCTCTCAGGGTTCGCATACGCAGATTGCTCTGGGACCCGTGCTCCTCAAACGAACAAACAAACACAAAAATGACTTCGGTCTCTCACATCGAGTCGGGGAAAACTAAGGAGGCTGGGGGTCAGTCAAAAGGGTGAGGAACACAGGTCTGCGAAATGAGAGAAGATACAAGTTAGTATTCAGCCCAGAGTCAAGTCTCTCCTAAGCTTCATTCATAAAGCATGAGAGATGCAATTAAACAATCTAACCAGAGTATCGTCTCTCCTAAGGATCGATCCTCAAAGTAAGAGAGATACAAACTAACATACAAACTAGTCAAGCGTTTTACAGCTGAGAAGGTTTTCTCCAAACTAACAAACGAGCAAGCTAACATCCAAAACCCAGGTCGCAGAGTGGGTACAGGAATACAGATAAATGCGATGGTTTACCACAGACAGACACAGGGAGAGACGGGACCGGCCAGCTTAAATAAGAAGGGTAGACAAGGAACAGGTGAGACACAGGAGCAGGTGAAGGTAATCGAAGGGGAGTAACACAAACCAAGCTGACACACTAGGAAGGGACCCTAAACAGGGAGGACAAAAGTAAAGGGACGGTTAATATTCAGGGGATGAGGAACAAGACAAACGAGATGGGGACTCGGAGGGGACCCGTCACAGGTATAAAACTATATTACAAAACACACACACACACACACACACACTCTCTCTCTCTCTCCCTCTCTCTGTCGGTCATCTGAGTTTTTTTTTTTAACCGTCCGCTGGCTCTACTGTATTTTATAAAAAATAATAAATGTAGTTGTGGTATAAACAATATTACAAATTAAACTACACACAAACACACACACACACACACACACACACACTCACACATACCTGGTGTGGAAATAAAAAAAAATTTAAATAACCAAAAAAATTTAAAGTTAAAAAAAGAAAGTTATGTTGAGATGAAAACTCTTGTTCGTTACATTTTACTTCATAATTACAACCACATGTGTTGTATTCATTGTTGCAAAACTTGTTCTGTATATAGTTCGATTGTTATCGCGATAAAAATCACTGATCTGTAGCTCAATGCTGATGCTTTCATGTAAATAGTTTTCTAATCAGCAATAAATATAACAATTTCTGATAAATATATTTCAATTGCATGCTTAAAATAACATACCGGTTAAGGCCCCGCCCATTTCAATACAACCCGGCCCACTTCCAGGTTAAATCCCG
>JBBKCR010145307.1:0-19397 GCA_037577295.1 Ladigesia roloffi
ATTTATAATTCTACTTCGAAAATATGGATTTCTGAATCCAAGATGGCGAATACAGGATAAGAATACATTCAGCCCCCACCCACCGAAGCCTCGAGTATTCAATGTTTTTCACTACCGAATACTCAAAGCTCAAAAAATGGCATTCGGACCAGCCCTACCAGGTGCCAGATTGTCGTTACCGTCCTCTTATTCTTTTCACTTGTTGATACAAAAAAGGATACAACTTTTCTTCTGATGTTGAATGTAGGCTTGCAAAGAGCATTAACAATCCATCCCCAGAGTCGTCTGGGATTTTTTATTGTGCAGGCTGCTGTCTTGTTGATAGTCATAGATGCTGTTTACTAAAAATATCTGGGATATTATCTGGGAAGATGGGATTTTTCTGAGACCTGTGTTGTCTGGATAAATATCCAGATTTTGTTGATAGTGCTGGTTGTTCAACAAAACTATTCAATTAATTTCCCAGAATCTATTCATATAGCGCTGTTTACAACAAATTATTTCCCAAAGCAGCTTTACAGAATCTGAGCCCTAGTGAGCAAGTCAAAGATGACTGAGATGAGCTTAGCTGCTGGACGCTCCTTAAGCTGGAAGAAGAAATGCCAAGAGGAATCCATCCCCCTCTGGTTGACCAGGAGAGAGAGAGGGAAAAAGAAACTCTGTGAAGATAAACAAGGCATTTATGTACAAACTTTATAGATTAGGGAGTCAATAGAAGTATTTTTTGTAGGAAGAAAATGTTGAGTCTCTAGGTCACAACAACTGGAACAACAATCTCCTCCCAGAACTCCTGCAGTTGTCCCTGAATGGCAGAGAAGCATGTAGTTGAAAGCAGCTGAACGAGTCAAAGACATTTGAAGACGGGGCACAGTGGTGATCAGTCGGGCTACACACATGTGCAGCAGTTGCCTGTGGAGAGAACAGAGTTTATTCTGTTTAAGTTTACAGAATATACAGTGCATCCGGAAAGTTTTTACAGCCTTATTCCCAAATAAGTGGAATTTATCTTTTACAACAAAATTTACACACACTAAAAAAAAATTTTTGATACTTTTGGAAATGTATTGAAAACCAAAAACTCTACATATAAATAACTATTCACAGCATTAGCTGGCAGCAGTTACAGCCTCGAGTCTTTTTGAGTATGATTCTACAAGCTTACCACACATTTTTCAATGGTTTCCCCATGATTCTTTACAGAATCTCTCAAAGCTCCATCAGGTTGGTTGGGAAGCACAGGCGCCGAGCCACTTTCAGATTTCTCCAGCGATGTTCAATCTGTTTAAAATCGGGGCAACTCACATACATTTACAGTAGTGTCCTGAAGTCACTGCATTGTTACCATGGCCGTATGATCCCTTTGAAAGAACCCATGTCTCAGTCCGAGGTCAAGAGTGCTCTGAAGCCGCTCATCATCAACGATGTCTCTGTATATTGCTGCATCCATTTTTTCCCCAACGCTGACACTACCCTGAATTTCCCAGGTCCTGCTACTGGAAAACATCCCCACAGCATGAGGCTGCCACCTCTATGCTTCACTGTAGGAATGGTATTAACCAGTGCTTTGTTTCCCCCAGGTATAATTATTGGTATATGCGCCATCAGACCAGAGAATTTTATTTTAGTTTTTCAGGTGCCTTTTTACAAACTCAAGATGGGCTGTCATGTGCCTGAGCAGTGGACACTCTGTCAGACTGGCCTGATTGGTGGAGTGCTGCAGAAATGGTTGCCCTTCTGGAAGTTTCTCCTCTCTCCACAGAACAATGCTGGAGCTCTGCCTGAGTGGCTGTCTGGTTCTTGTTTCTTGGTCACCTCCCTGACTACAGCCCTCCAAAATTCATTGCGCAGAGTGGACAGGTGGCCAGCTTTAAGAAGAGTCCTGGTGGTTCCAAAATTCTTCCATTAATGGACAATGAAGTCTTCTGTGCTGCAGCAATTTCTCTGTAGCCTTCCCCAGATCTCGAAGGTCTACAATCAATTCCTTTGACTTCATAGCTTGGTTTGTGCTCTGACATGCACTGTGTAAACTACCAGACATTTTATAGAATGGTGTCTTCCCAAATCATCAATCAATTTACCACAGGTGGACTGCAGGCAAGTTGTAAAATCTTCTAAGGGATGATCTGTGGAAGCAGGATGCACCCGAGCTCACTTTGGATTAATTACAGAAAGACTAAACAAGTAGATTCCATAATTCTGGAGACAAGTAAACAGCCAGAACCTTGTGATCTCGGGTCCAAGGTGTTTCAAGGGTTTTAATGTCAATAGTATAACAAAGTATACATTTTATTGGAAAATTGGGCCAATGTGGTTGAGTTTCCTTATTTTAGAGAGGATTCTAACTGCTGCATTCTGGACAAAGTGAAGCTTATTTACTGTAGCAGCATGACCGCCAGCTGTGACAATAATCAAGTCTGGAGAGATTTCTCAACATAGACAAATTTAATGGATGGAAAAAAGACATTTCTTAAGATGTTGCAGATACTGTGGTTCTACAGCTCCCTGGTTCCTGGGACTAAACAGAAACTGCTTTTGAGCTTTAGTTGTGTTCATGACCCTATCTATGGTCAATACAAAATGTGGCAAGCATCCCTGAGTTGCTGGTTGTGTACGACCCTGCAGATCATCTCTTTATAGTGAAGTGAAAGTGACCATTCTGTCATACAAGAACGCGCCACACAGTGTAAACAGAACAGATTTATTTTACAGCACTCAGGGAGCAGTGTGTGGTCAAAGGTACGTCAGAGGTGTCTTGGGAATTCCTGACATGATTTGGGAAGACACCATTCTATAAAATGTCTGATGTTGTCTCAGCAGAGGGTCTGCCTGTCTACTCTTGTCATATTCAATAATGTTAACATAGTTCTAGAGTTCCACCCTAGTGAGAGTTCCATAATCATATACAACATTGTGATCTGCTCAGCGCAGTGATCGGTTCTTGAGAAAGCCAGCTTGTTGGTCTTGGAGCCGAGAATCAACAAGAACTCTGTTGAAGGTCTGATGTGGCCAGCAGTGTTAACTTCTTATAGGTAGATCCGGATCTGAGGTAATCTTTCTTTAGGATCTTATTGAGGTATCCTTGTTTACACTCTTTGGATTCTCGTTCCTTGTCCTGGACATTTCTGAATCTGAGTAGTGTGTTGTCTGACATCAGGTTTCTGCACTTTTGTCATGTATTTTGTCTGGATTGTGAGATTTTCAGCGGTTTAATGGGCTTGTGTATCTCTTCCTGAGAAAGTACACCAGAGTCAGTCAGCTGATCACTGTCGTCCAGCTGAATATCCACTGGATATGGGGCTAGACTGTTTAATAGTTCCTCTATTATATTGTTCCATTCACATTTTTGTAATACTTCTTGGAATTAAGCTCCACCAAGGATGGTCCAATGCCCCACTGGCTGGGTGAGGAACCCTTCCCTGTAAAAAGGAGCTCTTGCTACAGATATACCGACAAGAGACTACCAGTCTGGAGAGGATAGACCTTCAGCTGGACGATGCATCTACCAGAACCATCATAACATGAAAACAATACCTAATAATATAAAACAATATGCAGAATATTAATTCCTAAATGCTGTGCTTCTTTTTAGGGTGTTGATGAATTGTCCATCTCCGCAGGAGATGTTCTGCTGGTTGAGGAGCAAGGAGAAGATGGCTGGTGGACGGTCCAAAACAAGGGCCAGAGTGGCCTGGTGCCAGGATCTTACCTGACCAAGATTTGAGTCAAAGCCTAATATAAAAATCCTCCACTGATCCCACACTTGATTGGGTATTACAGCCAATATACACTGTGTCTGGGTAAACCTTCAATATTTTGCAGAGCAACAAGGATCAGTATGAATATTTCTAAGGAATCAAAATCTAAACTCCTGCAGAAAGATCCTTAAATGAACCAAGATCATTTGTAAATAAACATTGTACTTATTTTCATAAGAGGCAGATATATTTATTTCTTAACTAAAGTATTTATTGGTAAAGAAAACCACCACAATTAATTTGAAACTGAGCAATTAAGATTTGATGGAAGTGTAGACATTCATTTTTAATTTAAAAGGATTTAACATAGACATTAAGCTTTCAGAAATTTCAGCCATTACAACCAAGCCATTGGAACAAGCTGTCCAAGAAACCCAGAACCGGGCACTTTTCTAGAAAAGTCTAATCTGGCCTTCCTGTTCTTAGTGTTCCCACTGGTTCCCATCGGGAGGTAAATCCTCTGATTTTCTTTCCTGAAAGTGTCTCTTGATTGTAGACTTGGATGGTCATATGCCCCTTGATCTGACTAGATGATTTGAAGGAGTTTTTATTTACCAAAAATTAATTCTATGGTCATTCACTACAGCCGTCCTTGGCCTCATGGGCCTTTTGGTGTTGCTGAGCTCAACAAAGTATTCCGTCTTTTTAAGAATAAAAGGTTTTCTTTAGCCAAATGATGGCTTCCTAATTAGTCTACATTGTCATTGAATATCAGTTCTGTAACACCTTTTAATGCCGAGTCAGAACTTCTGTCAAGTCTTGATTGCTTTATTTCAAATTAATTTTGCTGGTTCAGGGACAGAAAATTGCATCAACATCCAGATACTCAGAAAAGTAAACTTACAATAGAATACATTTAGTGTAAAATGACACTGTCAAAGATATTTGTATAATTATTACTGCACACGTTGCCACCTTTGTATATCGTACAATTAAAATACAGTTGCTTTTGAAATCCTCCTGTATCTTTTATACATATTTCTGTACTAGTGTATTAATTTTTAGATTGACCGATACAAGCTGGATTACTGTAACTTAAATCAATCCAACCATAAAGGCACACAGGTTGCAGTGCCAGCAACTCATGGCTTAAATAACGGTCTGCCCTGTTTACATCTGTAGGTAAATGTAAAGGAGCCCCTTACAGTCACTGCATTTAACACATTTACCAAGTGAAGCAGGGCACTGCCACCAATGAGGGGCACCTGGGAGGAGTGTGTGAGGATGGTATATTGCTCAAGGGTCTTTCAGTGATGTCACTAGTAGTGCTATAATCTGAACATCCTTCTGATGCAGGGGCAACTCCCTAACCCCTAACCAGGCCACCAGCTGGCCCACGCTTTAAACTGGGACATACAGAAACATGGCTACAGAATAATCCTGAACTCCCCTCCCAGGGAATAGCCTGACTTGTTCTACACAAGCTCAGTTTTAAGCCTGTTCCTCTGACAATGTCTCAGAATGTCAAGCTGCTTCGACTTCATGGCCTGTGAGAACAAGAAAATTCCTGAAAACCATGAATGCAACCCCAGACATGCAAGGATAATGGACAAATCTGATAATTTGGTTTTTACATTAAACTGCAATAAACAAAAGTATCAATGATCATGTAAATGTTTTTTTTATAAAAACACCAACTGCCACACATTTCATTGTCAAAATTAAGTTTAATTTGCTTTTCTGTTGTCAGTCTATATACATTCATTTAATGAGGTGGCTGTTCTACATTGCTCTAGAGTCTCCAAATGTTTTAATCTACTCAGAATACTAAACTGCACACAGTTGAGAAGGAATAAAAATAAAAGTGATAAAATACGTGGTAAGTAGTGCATGAAACAATTTCCACAAACTTTAGTTTATATGTAACAGGGCCAATTTTTCCGAGACTTCATACTATTGTAGAATTGGATGAATATTGAAGTGATCCGGATCTTGTTTGATGCTGCCAGTGTTTCTGGTGATGGTAGGCATAGGTGGGTCAGC
This sequence comes from Ladigesia roloffi, assembly GCA_037577295.1. Lineage (NCBI taxonomy): Eukaryota > Metazoa > Chordata > Actinopteri > Characiformes > Alestidae > Ladigesia > Ladigesia roloffi. The sequence goes on from JBBKCR010145307.1 coordinate 5,739, forward strand.
AACAACACATGAACCTCTAACACATGAACTCACTTTTCCTATCCCAGATATTCACAAGCGTGATCTCCATGACGCTTGATAACATAGTAACCAATAGCTGTACACATAGTGCAAGTGAACACAGGAGGAAAGCAGAATTTCCGCACTTTCTGTCCTAAAAAATAATGCCATCTTTCACATGATCAATAATGCTCAGTCTTACAGACGCCACATAAATTAGAAGCAAGAAGTCTTCTCATTTATGAAACCAAAAAAAGTTGGTTGACCACCATTTCTCAATTTGGCTTATATAGCATTTGGAAAAGAACAATTAAAATATAACAGATCCACATAAATAAATAAAAATATTCTGCTTTACCCATCACCAATAAACAGTGTGAGCAACCCTGTCTAAGTTGTGTAGCTGAAAAAGGAGGGCATGGTCAGGGTGCTGTCACACTCTAACAGCACCCTGAGCCCTGTGTGTGTGTGTGTGTGTGTATTTTGTCTTAATAGTTCCTCATTTATGCATATGTCCCTCCAGTTATCAGTAACTCGTATGCAGGGTCCCGACCTCTACGACAAAGCACCACACAGGCACACAGCATCCCAAGCATCTAGGAGAGAAGAAGAAGAAGGAATATGTTTACTGGATCTCGCAGCCAATACACTGTACTGCACTGTTGTAGAAATCTCTATAGGAAGTTTGCACAGTGATTCTAAAGTAAACAAAAGCACAAGGATGGCTAGTTTGAAAGCAGAAAAACCAATGCTGGGATTAGCTCTTAATACTCCTGCTAAAAATGAAACAAATGCAAGTCTTTTCTCAGGGCTGAGAGAAATAAACAGTGTATTACTGTCCTTTGAGGCAGAAAGAAGATTTGGAGAAACAACTATTCTAGCTTAAGTGGAAATGTACACAAACAAAGGAAATTTGTGCATTTTGTGTGTGTGGATGCAGATATTTTAAAAATAGAAGTGAATTGGCTCTTTGAAATCTCAAACTCTTATTAACGGAAAAAGCTGGTTGTCTGCAGCCTAACCCACCAGTGTAAGAGATCGGCCCTTTTTCTGCTGTATTATTTATTGAGGCCAGATGAATCAGTTTACACACGGAGTGTAATGTAACCTTTGGATGTGAATTGAGTCTTATTAATGTATTACTGTGTTTGCTTCTTACGACAATTAAGAGGCAAAAAAGTAATCCTTTTGAGTGATTCTGTCTCTAAATGTTAGATGCTTATGAGTAAAGAGAATCCAATGAGGCCACTGTGGTCGCAATGGAACACTTTCCACAGCGGAAAAGGTACAAGAGAGACGTTTCAGATGTTTACGTGACAAACGTCCAGGATTTCAGAAAGAAAATTAATGTCCAAGTTTTTAACATCTGAGATCTCCAGAGTGACTTTTTGTTGCATTTCACAGTTATTAGAATGAAAATTACAATATATTTTAGTTTTCAGTCTCTCCAGAGAGTTCAGACTGTGTAAATTGAGTTCATACCTGAATTGCAGCGAATGTCAGTGCAGCCCAGATGACGTACATCATAATTTCCTTCAGTTTCTTCACAACTAGAGCTTCACATCCCTGAGGGATTCAAAGTAATATATCATCTAAAAAACTCAATCTCATATGCCACCTATCACACACAAACTCCTGGACTCCTACCTCAGGGTAGAGGTCTCCAGGACGGGAGAGGGAGCCGGTACAGTTGCTCACGTTGGGTTTGCAGCAACTCAGGGGTACACTGTTGTTCCGAGACTCATTAAACCAGCGTGTGTTCCTCCAGTCTGAATAGTTGGCAATTCCACAGCAGTGGAGCTTAAATACAACACAAAGTGTTTAAATTTCATGACAAATACTCCAACAGTCCACAATGCAGGGGAATAAATACTTCACACACTGAATTCCACCATTTAAAACAGCTATTGAAAACCTCAGAGTAACTTATTTTAGCAAAAGGGTTTCAGGTTAGATCACCAAACTGCCTCACTTGTCTCTGCACATAGTCAATGGCACGACTGGGGGCGTCTGTGTTGGTGCCATTGTATTCATTGTACACCTTCTGGATTGAATGATTGACCTCCTCTTCCACCTAGAAAAAAGCCATAATCTGTATCAGTGCATTTCTTACTCTTTTGTGGATTTAAAAAATGGTTTTGAGGATCAGACTTATATGCACATGATTTTGATCAGTTTGGTTGTCAATTTAAAAAAGTAAACAGCGCTCCACCTTCACAAAACACTGACATGCCTCCAGGCAGGACTAACCTTTGCTCTGTAAATGTAGCCAAGGACCACCACAACCACTTCCGTCACGAACACCAGCATCAGGATAATCACAAACTGGAAAGTATGAATTTGAAAAATGTGGTTTAAACAACATTTATCCAGATAAACCTGGATAACTAGTCAAATGGTACGTGGTCAGCATGCAGGTTTTACTAACTGTGGCCAGCCCACAACGGCTCTCCCGAATTGTGGCACAGCATCCAATCAGTCCAATGATGAAGAGGAGTGCTCCGGCAGCAATGATGACAACAGCAGGGATTAAAGTGTACACATCCTCAAAGAAGTGGTCATAGTCATCATACGTGATGAACACGTAGGCTCCCACATAACACAGGATCCCAGCAGCAGCCTACGGAACGAATAAATGTCAACTCCAAAATGTAATAGGAACAACATGCTACAATTTAGAACCAGACATTTAATGTCACAGTAAATTAACCCAATATACCCAGAAGGAGCAGCTAGAACACTGAAGGAACCTGAAGTCAAGCGAGCAGTATGACCTTTAGCAGCATGCTTTCACCAGTGTCAAAATAAAACTACAGTCCATGCAACTATTTATCAATGTGGTATAAGGAGGCTCAACCAATGGAAGCAGAGAGCTCTGCTTTTGGAATTTCATAGAACACAACCATGTACATTTTTTCTTTTATCCCACCAAACTTTATCAGTCTTAGGTCAATGAGGAGAAGCTGGCAATGGCCGTGATGAGTTTTCCATTATATACGGTTGTGTCTCTGTAAATAAACAGATTTTTTTAAATGAAGCATGGTGATGAGTTCTCGCTGAGATGTTCTAGCTGAGTAGGTGAAATTTATGATACATTTGGTAAAAACAGAAGGAAACTGTATGTTAACTTTAGAATTATATCATGCTAAAAGCCTGTAATGTTTACGGTACAAATTTACAACAGCGTTTGGCTTAAGTAAGTGAATGGAACAAACGTGACACAGCTATTTAATTATACATAGCTTCATGAATTCTTGAAGACAACATGAAGTTGACTTTTGGTCAGCTGGCACAAAGACACCAGCTCAACAAGTTTGTCTGCTTCATAGTCCATTTGAAAAAGTATGCAAGACCAAGCATTCCAAGTGAGTTAGTGTAATCCTATCATCTACGTCAGAACTTCCACAGTGTTTAACAGCTGGACGGGTGGCCAGAGCGGATCTCAAGTCACTTCTGGTGTTAATGTAGTAGCTATGATTGCACATCAATAAGCAATTGAATTTAGGCATAGTTTCCATTTCCACACAGTGTGAACAATGTGAAAATCTTTCTCTGCATGTAACTCATTCAACATATGAAGCAGGGGGCTGCCACCAATTAAGAGCACCCAGGGAACAGTCTGTGGGAAAGGCACCTTGCTCAAAGGTAACTCAGCGATGGGGCTAGCTGTCGGGATTAAAACTCACAAGCTTCTGACTGAGGGGACAACACCCAAAGCACTAAGCCACCCAGCTCCCCCATGCTAATTCATGTTTTGAGAAATTGTCCAATGCAAACATGCTAAGCCACATTACATGGTAAAGCGTTAGTGTTATCAAAGCACAAATTGTATTAATTACAATGTCTTGGACTAAAACCAGGGACTAAGAGACAGCCACCTGATGGTAAATAACTTTGACCAATAAATAATGATAATTACCAAACACTCAAAGAATGGATTAATTTATCTGGATCAAATATAATCTGGTGGGTATGTCAAATTGCAGAAGGAGAAATAAATAGCCTTTTTGGATTACCTATTTTCATACATCTGGATTAGCTATTTTCATACATCTGTGACATTTCACCATCCCAAGACACGCTTTCTGAGTGTGTCGGAAATCGCACGCTTACGCAAGTGCACATAATGTACTGCACCAAGCACACTGCTGGAAGTAAGCGTTGTCCGAAATGGAATACTAACGTTTTGCACTTTGGAGAATTGACGGACTAACATTTGTACTCGGTTCACCAGCCTGCCAAATATTTGCCCAACCACAGTGTATATTTTATTAACGTTACTTATATTTATACGAACCAGTTGCCTCCATTTGGGCTTGCATTTCACTGTTGGCCACCTGTATTCAACTTTGAAAACTTTAAAATCCCTCCTTTTACGATACGTGTTCTAAATTGCATCCAGTCATTGTGTCCGGTTTGTGTCTGTCATTTCGGACGGCGTTTTTTAACTATTATTAGAGCACTAACCGGGTGAACGCACAATGCGCTAAAATTGCACACTAAAAGTGTGCAAGTGCTCCATTTCATGCACACGTTTGCGTTTCTCTCCACAGAATCTACACGTTGGTGTATAACCCCTGGACCAGAACATCCGCCACGCCCCCTCATCCTGGTACAGGTTTTATGCTTGGGCTAAATGCTTAGCAACGTAATCATCATACATATATGATGTCTTCGCTTAGCAACCCAACAGTAGGACAGGGGGTGTGGCGGACGAGACCCTGACATCACAAAAGCAAAGAAATGCGGAGGATATCTGCACTTCTCTCGTTAGTGCAGGGGTTTCATCGAACAATTATTCCGTACTCAGAAAAATAATTTGTGTTGGCCTGCACACACACATATATACTTAAGTCCATGCATATGCACGCATACATGCATATACATAAACACACATACATATACACGCAGGTTACTCAATATTTAGTGTGATTTGGCAGCATATTTTCAAATGTTGGCCTGATAAAGCTCTTCAGTCAACAAAGGGACGCCAGGCGAGCGAGTTATCCTAGCCTGTTAGCCGTGTTGTGAAAACGGCATCCGTGTAAGAACAGTGGAAATTTGCATAGCTAATGCTTACAGGAAAATACCCACAGTTAGTTTCTTTTCTTGTCACAAAACGTATTAGGTTCAGTTAACCGTCAGTTTATCCGGCACCTGCTAATGTAAACCGAGGAAAAATGCTGCGTGGACGAAATGGTGCTAGCTTGCTAAACTTGCACAGGCTAACCCAGCTGACGCACATAGAATTCAGAGGTCGATTTGGCTTACCCAGAAAATAAGGTTGAGGAAGACCAGAACAGTCTTTGACGAGGTTACACCACACTGACCCATTGTATAATTGACGTACAGAAATACAGGACTGTAACCAGTAAAACGAGTGTTGTGGGCTTAAGTGTCCATGCCCTGCCGTTTCTCCGTCTGACCCTCAAACACAACACGCCACAGCGCGAGGGCTGGGTCACGTGACAGCGTGCTGACGCTCTTAAAAATAAGGACATCAAGCAAGCGTATTTTAAGGGCTTTAATACTCATACTTCAAGATTCCATAATAGTGGTAAAGAATGAACGCTGTGTATATGCAGACATATAATAGGTGTTTGTAAACAAATGTTGACATTAAATCACTAACTACAAAACCAGATAAATATAAATAAATAAATGAATAAATAATACATAAAACATATTTCACAAGTTTCACACAAGCACTGTCTACTACTAAATTATACATAGTCTCACTATCTAAATAATGCAGTTAATCCGGGTTTAGACACAAAAAGAACCAACAAAAAAAGGTTTAAAATTTGAGTCACCGGTATTAAACACACCAGCATTTACTCTCAACAAGTGAACTGCAAAGTGCTGTACTTCCAGCAGGTGGCGCACAATTAAATTCGCCTGTGAAAAACTAGTTGTAACTGTCAAATCTCTAACTGCTAACTGTTGATGGGCCAAATCTTATAATGTGGAGATTCCCGGGAATCTTTTAGCTTAGGGACCATTAGTTCCCCCTGGCATTTTTAAACCACATATGTTACATTATTATTCACACTGTTATAAAACAATTTTAATTTTCACAATTAGCTTTATGTTTCAAATGGCTGTGTTACCAAATATAAGCCACTCAGGCAGACATGAACAACTCTGAAAACACCATTCTGACTATCATTCTTAACTGGAGAGTCAAATAACATTGAACAAACTGAATAGAATACATTAAATTCCCATGATTTTGATAAATATCTTTGCCTCAAACATTTTAACAGAAGTTTTAGGTAATGCAACGTATATTTTAAAACAAGAGAATTTTGCCTTTGTTTTTAAAAAAGATATTTCAGAAAGCAATAGTTGTCTCACATCTACAGGTACATAGCATCAACAGTTAAAACCAAATTTTATTCAAGAGTTTAATAAAATAATTGTCAAGTCCATTAAGGCTTTTCACTGTTAATAGTGACAGGTGTTAGCATTTAAAACACTGCAAAAATATCACATTAAGAGAACGAAGCTGCTACTGTACAAAATCTAGGCCAGAATTTGGACAGGCTTGATCTAATCAGTGAGGCTCTGCAAACATTTTTGACCATTTTCTCATCTTCCTACATTATGTTAATAAAATGTGATGTTTTGTGAGAATTGGTGTAAAAAAAAGTAATCATGAGCTGTAGGCATGTTTTTAAACTACACATACAGGCCCAAACCTGCATAAAATTCTAAAATATATGGAAATATTTTCTTCATTACACTCTGCTAAACACATTTCTCTACCTCCTCTACCATGTTTCATTGGTTTCAGAGTGCTAATATTTAGCCTGTGATAGACCTGCCAGTAAAATATATACAACCCAATGGTAAACAATGTTCTGATGCATCAAACACTTTTCTACCCATGTACAATAAGCAATAAGATGAACTTTATCAATATTATTATGAATTATGTCTCAACATGCTTTGTATTACAAATAGAAACTCTAAGATGTAAATCCTTTGTTTTCTGAAAATATCTGCAGCTTTACCAGTACATACATTACCTAAACTTTAACAAAACTGAAATCACCATGTGTGCCAAATAATTTATCCCAGTGGCTAAAATGAGGAGCAAAGTTGGTATTGGGCTTCTGATGGTGCACATCATGCTTGCTCGGTCCTCCATATATCCCAAAGGGAATACGGCGAGAAGTCGACCATGGGAAGTCATACCCACAGTGATCTTCCACAGACACATATACGGAAGTAACCATAAATGCCCAGGTGGTAAGCAGGTGGCACCTCAGTAGCACTGGGTTGAGTGTGGTCCAGAACCCCACTGTGACCAGCTCCCATCCCCCGAGGCACTGTGTAGCCAGGGCAAATGGCGCCGAGTATTCATGATGGATGGCATGGAATGTTATATACAGCCATCGGACCTTGTGGTGCAGCAGGTGCCAGATGAAATACTGCAAATCAAACAGCAAGAGGTTTCCAGCCACACCACCAATCAGCTCCAATAGAGATGGTGCTTGTTCAGGCAGCGGGACAGGAGGCCTCCATGCCCACTGGGCAACGGCAGCTGGGAACACTAGAAAAAAATGGTTGTGGAGAGTGATACCAGCACAGCGGAGCATCATTGGTGGGGTGGGCAGCTTGCCTGGCTGAATCTTGTATTGATGGACAGCTGGCCACTTCTCTCCAATTATGTCACAGAGAAGGTAGGGCAGGCAGAGAATAAAATATGACAAGACTGACAGAATTACAGGAAAGAGGGGGGACCTCAGCGTGTCAAAGTGGTACAGGCGCATATAGTCCCACAGAGGCTGCAGAACAGACTCCTGTCCGTAGTGCTCCCACATCATCTCCACAAGACCCATCAGGATTGTGCCGTCAAGTGTTTTCCGCTTACCAAGTAAAAGGCAATAACGAATGCAGAGCTCAGATAACCACAGCGTCCACCTTTCAATGAGGCTGTAAAGTTACACTGCTCTCTAAAATATTTAGACCCTTCACATGTGAAAATGTGAAACTTATGGCTCAAGAACAAGTCAAACATAAGTCCACAAAATCCACAAATTTCACATCCCCCTTCACAGTTCGTCAGAAGGATGACAGGTGGTCGGTTTCAGTGTTGTATGCATTTGCCCACATCACTTGGTCACGTTACTAACCAGCTCGCGACAACCGCAGGTTGGCCGTCCACATTGGGGTGGGCGATAAATCGAATATACTCGATGTATCTCGACGTGCTCCACGTGCCGTGCGATGTAGTAAATGACTATATCCTAAATCCTAACGTCAAACAGACAGCATGTACTTCGCTTCGGAGTTTCGCATCTCTCTGCCCTGCCACATCAGGCAGCTCACTCCCCCTCCCAGCCGGCAAACTCCTGGCGCATGCGCAGTTGTACCTCTTTAAGGGGACCGCTCACTTCCCCGCCCATTCAGAAATTTTCTGGCGCATGCGCGTTTTGTATCGCTATAAGCAGACCGCTTACTCCCCCGCTCATCCAGAAACTTCCTATCGCATAAGCGTTTTGTGCCGCTTTAACCAGACCGTTTTCTCCCCCACCTATCCAAAAACATCCTAACGTATGTAAAGAGCTCACGGTCGCACTAACATATCCCCAAAGATATGGTAGAAGTGAAAAGCCCAGATTAAAAAATATCAGAAAGACAATTGACCCAATCTAACTGCCTGCTCTAAAAATTTGTGGTTCAGCAGAACGCGTGAATCATTCTCACTTTGACAGTTTATTACATCCACGAGTGTGAGTTCGTGCCTCCAAACGCACTAATCATACATGAGAGAGGGGCTGAAATGGACCTTGTCAGAAACTCGTCTCTGGTGCATCACGGTAATGGGGCTATGGTCATTATGTGTTTTAGCGACGGGTTGCACCTTGCCTTTGATGAGTATTTGTTTAGGTTTGCCTCCCCCTAATTGTGATCATTTTTGTTATAGTTTTATTAACAGTAAACCGATCACTAATACACTTTCATAATGTGTCATACACATATAAAAACTGTTTACGAATTTCATTATTTTGTCATTAAATTGTGTGGGTATTTTTAATTTTTCATGAAAATAACAATATACAAAATACTTTTATATATTCGTTTTTTTAAATCAGCGAACATTTAATTATTCGTAATTTTGTGATAATGATTATTTTAGGTATTTAGGGGTGTTAGTGTGACTGAGGGAAGAGTAAGATGTGAAGCAGATGTGGTCATAGGATATGTTTGATTGGTCATACAACATATACCACCGTACTATTTTTATAGCTGAAGCATTATTTATATATAGTCTGAAATGGTCGCCTTGACGGAGGAATTCCGATTTCGACCAAAACTCAGAGAGGTTTTTTCGAGGCTGCGAGCTCATCCCGAACCCCGGCCAGAGATGTGTGTACGATCTGCTCGCGAGTGTGCAGGTGTGTGTTCGTGTGAGGTAGTTTGGTTGAAAATGCAGTAGGTGGCAGAAGCGAGACTGGGGGGCTACGAGCGAATGTACCACGCGAGGGAGAAAGCGAGATAAGCTGTATTTGTCCGTGTGACAGTCCGAGGCGCTAACTTTCTCGGCCTCCACACGTTTGAACCGCACCGGGCTCTGTGGTCTGAGGGGACAACGGCTCTGAGACCTGGAGGAGTCAACAGCAGCCGGAGTCGATCAGGTTAGTGTATCAGACTGGAGTAGAGCTCTCCGACAGAGAGTAAGGAAGAGCAGCCTCATACCTCAAACTTCTAGTATTTCAGTTATACTCACGATTCACTAAGCTTACTACTACTCACTAAACCACTTACTACCCCGATTCGTGTGGCTTCTTATTTGGAGGCGTGAGGCTGAAGTTAGATCCTTATTCACCGCGTCAAATTAGGGAGTGTTGATGGCGGATAAAACTGCTCACTGTAAAACCCTCAGGTCTTGTCAGTGTGGTTAAAGTTTAACAGCGCAGTACTGCTTGAGGTTATCTCTGTTTCTTTGTTTAACTAATTAGTATAAAACTTTATTTAGATGAAACAGATTTCTGAAATGCAATAAGAAGCCAGGTGTCGCAGATCATTTTGGAGGTTTAAAACATTTTGGGCCAGTTTAAAATCAACTTCCCACTATAAAGCAGACATTCCACTAAAAAATAGGAACTAAGAGGAAAAAGAGGAACTCCGTATTAATTGATATAATACTTGTAATAGTAAATTGATACATGGGGCAAAATATGTGAATAAGAAGCCAGGTTCTAAATCACTAAATCACTTTTGGCCTGGCCACTATCAACTTCCCAGTACACAGTAGACATCTAAGTATGAGGGAAAAAGAGGAAATGTTCTGGCCCAAAGTTATTTAATACTTGTTATAACAAATGGAGACATGGCCTTTGGGGCTGTCACTGATGTGAATAAGAAGCCAGGTTTCCAAGTCCATTTAGGGGCAGGCAATTGTAGGGCTGAGCTATATGGCAAGAATCTGATCATGATATATTTTCCCATATTGAACAATATCGATTTTTATTGCGACCCCCCACCACCCTCCGATAATGCCAGTGTGAAGGCATCTGGACTGAAACTGGAAGAGATTAGTTTATAACCGTATTACAGCAAATGGCATGAAATACAAGAGGGATTGAGAAAATATGAGAAAAACATGCACTTATTCAAATAATTAAATTTCTGGGATTAAATGTAAAAACTAGGGGAAACTGAAACATAGAAATAAATTATTATTATTAAATTATTAAAAGAATACATCTGTTACAAACAATGAACATTTTTATTTCGCATTCAAACAATGCACAAAATAAAATACAATTTGATATAAAATATTTACTTGGCTCCACTCATGAATATCATAAAAGCAAGATAGCTAAAATGTAATACAATTAAATATCTTCTCTTATAAATCTGTTGAATTCAAGTGCATTTTAATATCCTGAATGAAGTGCATGAACAAAGTGCATTCAGAAGAAGTGTTTTAAAAACTGTTGAAAAAATAACATTCTCTGTAGGCCTACAACAAAATACTCTATCAACACTGCCCTGTAATCACTAGAAAATTAGCTTGCCTTTTCAAAAAGTATGTGTGATGGTGCCCGAAGTGTCTTGCATCTTCTGTGCTTCAAACTCTGCATGGCGATGGGGATGTTTTGATTTTATATGATAAACTAATCCAGACATTGAGAAAGTCCTTGTGGATGCACCCCCTCTAGAAATTTCGGCATTGCATGCTATACAAACGGCTTCTTAGATGTATCGAAATGTGCCCACACAGCAGACATATTGACTGTAATCCAATCCAGGCTGCAATTGTAGATTGCTGACTATTCTGTGCATCCCTAGTAAAATAGCAGAAAGTGCAGAATGAGAGCTGAGTATCAAAAGGAAATAAAGTGGGGAGCTCGTCCTTCTTTTAAGCCGATGCTTTGCGCATGACACATCACTAAAGGGAAGGTGGATTCTGATTGGCAGTTGTTGTGCACCTGCTGCCACATGTAAAGCACATGATTGATTATATATGCTCACTGCTGATCTTTGTACCTGAACTGAATATTATCACGATCACTAATCGTGATCATGTAATGCTCGGGCCCTAGGCGAATATCAACCTCCAGTACAGTAAACCCCCAGGGATTTGCAGTTCAGCAGTTGCAGCCTCAGTCTTTTGTAGATTTTCTCCTGAGAAAACATAATAATTGTTCTCAGAAACCTCTGCTCATGTGTGGAAATCACATATATACTATGCATTTTTTTTTCTGACATCTGGGTCTTGTCGGTTAGCAAGGCAATCCAAAGCACCTGAACGGAATGGGCCTCACTGCTCAGCAATGCACCCAAACATAAACAACCTAGCACGAGGATTAAAGGGCAATGCAGATGAGGCCCAGACATCACAGTCACTTTTACTTAGAGATGGGAAGCCATCAATTCTCTTAGGGGTGTTTTAGGTCTGAACCAAGTCAACACATAGTGAAAACACAGGACTTGTAAAGAATGTTGCGTAGCAGTGAAAAGCTTGTTAAAATAATAATTATGTGACAATTAATAAAAAATACCATATACTGGCATCTCTCCGTTTTTGTACAACGAATTAATGCGGACTTTAAAGGGCGACAAAGCAGCCAGTAAGACTCTCAAATAGGTCAGCGATCATGTCTGATGTCTTTAGTGCAATTTTTACATGTCCATTGTTATTAAAATTTGCATTTAAGCATATTCACCTTTCACTTGCTTAACTGTTTTCTATTATTTCTGGGCTAATTTTTTTTTTATGTTGTGAGAGTAAAGAAGATTGTGCCACAGTTTTTTGTATTATTACCTTGTAATATTCATTTACTTTGAATGGGCAATTAAATCATTTTCAAAATCAGGCCTTGAATTCTGTTTAGATTTTAGATACAGAAAACAAAAACATGGCTGGATTTTTTTTTTTTGCTGCCGGTCTCAGAGTCGAGATTCAAATGCCCACCAGTAAGTAAGGCTCCTATGCCAACAAATGCACAATATTTTTAACATGCACATAGAAGTATTAAACGAATCTGGGTCAGGAAAATTTATCTTTTCCTTTGTAGTGGAATGTTTGCTATATACATTTGTCAGAGTAGTTCAAACCTCCAGAGTAATCTTGGAAAATTGGCTTCTTACTCACATCAGTGAGAATTGAAAGATTTCTGGTATTAAAGGAATTAAAGCCACTTGAGACAGAACAATTCCTCTTTTTCCTCATAGTGGCATGTCTATTGTAGCTAAAGTGGTTTTGACCTCCAAAATGGACTTGGAAACCTGGATTCCTATTCCTCTTAGTGAGACATTTTGCACCATGTTTTCATTTGATATTACAAGTATTATAATTTACAAGATATATATTACTGTGCTTTGGGATGTTGATATTTGCCTGGCCCAAAATTGTTAAGACCTTAAAATGGTCTCAGAAACATACTACCTGACACAAATGTGCACGATGTCAACATAGCATGATTTTATTGCATTTCAAATATTTTTAATCAATCCGGGTCAGGACAGTCACTGTGTTTCTATATAACTGGATATATGAAAAATATAAAGTTTATATTTGCCTAGCCCAAATTTGCCTAAACCTCATGGCATTGATCTATATGCCATGACAACATTTAATATTTGGTGTATTAAATAAATCTGGGTCGGAACAATTCTTATTTTTCCTTATAGTGGGAAGTCTGCTGTAGACATAGGCTGATAACCGGTTTCAAGGTTTACCATGAAAAAAGTCACGGTTTCAAAACCGCAAAAAAAAAAGTGATACCGTTCCTATGATATGTGCTTTGTTTGTGTCGTTAAAGAATCCATGTATCATCCGTTCATTCGTTTTTCCATATGAAACCAAACCCCAAAAAAACAAAAAAACACTCGTATTTTCAGTTTTTGTTTCAAAAACCAAAACGACAAGACGGATTACGGCTCATTTTCCGATTTCTCATTTTGAGCTCAAATCCAAAATGGAAAAAACGGAAAACGAACGCTCATATCACATTTTGGGTTTTTCGTTTTGGTCTCATAAGCTGTAGCGTAGGAGGGAGTATAAACTGGCCTCGTAGCTCCGCCCACCGGTTTTGGCTGTAAAATATTCTGAGGGAATAGGCACGAGGGTGTCATACTGCTTAAAATATTGGGATATTCGGTTGTAATAGGTATTATGATCAGTTAGAAAAACATTTC